>CAUZXS010005473.1:17500-89608 GCA_963585895.1 Sepioteuthis lessoniana | reverse complement strand
AAGGATGCATAAGATAGATAGACAGCTTGTCATTGTTTGATGTATAACCTCTGCCGCAAATGCACAATCACTGAAAGAAGATGGAAGTCAAATGCAATTGGAATGAAACAATCTGTAGACAGCCGAGTCAATGGCGCCCCGGTCGAGTGAGAAGGCGCGAAAAGGATGAAAGCTGAATGATCGTTCCCTAATTTGAAAAGAGAAGCACAGAGTACTTTCGTTGTTTGTCTCTTCAAGCAAGCAAGCCGCCATGTTGCGATTATGACGGATCGTGAGCATTTCCCCGGCGCATGTCAATGTCAGCACTCTTGTCAACTAGCGAAAGCCGCGCAAACGAAAAGCCCGCCAATTGAAGAAACCGCCACAACTCAAAGACACGAGGTCGCGCGTTTGTAGCGGTTGTGTTCCGTATGCGCATGCTCAAAGGAGCTAGAGACTTAAACCGAAAAGGAGCTCGCGAAATCTGTAGAAATCTCAGACCCGCAGACGCCCCCAGTCTTTGTAATGTGTTTCCTGTTCTTTTATCTATCTCGCTTACGAATCCAGCAACAATAAGACACGTTTAATACCAAACAAATGGCGCAGATGAACATATAGTTCCGTATAAGAAACAATACTTCCGCCGAGTATATATTTGTCGGTTATACCCATTCACAGTTCAATTCTTTATTAATAACAACGGTTTGGGGTCTAGAACCCACCTGTCACAGCCAGTTATTGTAAACCTTTCTAGAATTGGAGACACAATCCTCAGATGACTTACAATACTTGCTTTTACTCATTGGTCGCCTGTTAAAATTCTTAACGCAATAAATCCAGTTTAACTTCTTTTGTCTTGTAATTTAAAAACTGTTACTTAATCCGGCACAGTTGACTAACTACAGAATATCCTGACTGTATACTCTGTAGAGAGGGTAGACCCCACCCCCAATAAGAAAGAAAATGACCACAGTATGACTCTAAATTCTTCTGATGGCGAGGCTCTAATTTTGGAGATCTGAAGAATTTAGGGAACCTCCTCACACATGGCCGAGCAAAAGCAGGACGCCCAGCACGAACATGCATTCAGCAACTATGTGAGGATACGGATGTAGTCCAGAAGACCAGCCAGAGGCGATGAACGATAGGGAAAAGTGGCGAGAGAGGGTCAGGGATATCCGTGCTACCAGCACGACATGATGATGATGATTCATTTTGCCATTACTCCCAGGTCCTCTTTGACCTGTAGTGATTGTACCTGTATATGTATACGTGTGTGTATACGTGCGTGTGTGTATATTTGTGTTAGCCAATGGTCCGGGAGACCGGGGTTCAATCCCAGGTTGAGTCATACCAAAGACTTAAAAAATGGTACTTGTTACCACCTTGCTTAACACTCAGCATTATAAGGTACGTATCAAGAGTAAAGTGAAACAATCCAACGAAAGGGGTAACGCCCTCGCATACACCTAGGTGTAGTAGCTATTGAAAAGGGAGCCTTCGGGTCACCCTCGACTACATTCGCCAACTTTACTTTATATATATATAATATATATATATATATATATATATATATATGTATATATTTGTGTATAGATATATATGTATATTTGTATGTATATGTATATATGTATGCAAGTAAATATGGATCTAAATCCGACAGTATGAAGAAGGTAGAAAAAACAGAATAATCCAAATTAGATGAACTTATTTTGATGTAAAGCTAAGGTTAAACGTTTCGTTTTTGAAAACCTTCATCCGGACTTTGATATCATGAAAATCTTTCACACAGCAATGGATAATTGTCGAGATAACGGGAGCAAATAAAATGTACACAACGAAAAATATATAAAAGTGCATTTAGGGTACTTTATTCAAAATGTTTGGCACATGGAATGATGTTTGAAAATGTTGGATTTTTAAGACATCAGAAAAGTCCTCATATATATATATATATATATAGATAGATATATATAGTCATCCACAGACAGACTGTTTCGTTCTATTAGAACTCTTCAGTGTGGCTAGACACGCAGGACGCTCGAAGTCGGAATCGAAACCCGTTCAACTTTACGATAGAATAAGGATATATTTATAATGGAAAGCGGATTTGGAATAAATTAACCTACGCAGAGATCGGTGAGTTTTCATATATACAGATCGTTTTGAAGTCATCCATGTTAGATGTTGTGTAAGAATGTATTTGGTATTTGTTTTTCCAAAAGACGAGTATGGAAGTAAATATGGATCTGAATCCGACAGTATGAAGAAGGTAAAAAAACAAAATAATCCAAATTCTATGAATTTATTGTGATGTAAAGTCAACGTTAAACGTTTCGGTTTTAATAACCTTCATCCTATTTACCAACCCCTCCGCTCGGGCAGGATATGACACAAGGTCAATTTTTAAGCGGAGTTTAACAGGTTTCAATTCAGCGTTTTCACCAAGGCTGAAGAACCTAGTCTGTCCTACTATTTACCCATAGCTGGAGGGAGAATAATTGGATTCATACCTTTCCCAAGGGTATTAGTGCTATGTGAAATGCAAGCAGTCTCGTCCAGGATTTGAACTCGTGTCGCCGTGTTCATTTCCTACGACGATAACAATTACATAAGGACTTTGATATCATGAGAAATGCTGTTCACAGAGCGATGGATGCTCTTCGAGATAAAAGCAGCAAAGAAAATGTATATAACGAAAAATATATAAACGTACATTCAGCATTCTTAATTTAAAAGAATTAAGCACGTGTTTGGCACGTGAAATAGTATTTGAAAATGTTGGATTTTTAAGACATCAGAAAAGTCCTCCTGTTTTTAAAAAAAAAACGCAAAAATAGGCAAGTTGTTATATTTACAGATCGTTTTGATGTCGTCTATGTTAGACGTCGAGTAAAGATGTATTTGGTATTTAATTTTCCAAAAGGCAAGTATGGAAGTAATTATAGATCTGAATCCGACAGTATGAAGAACGTAGAAAATTAGAATACAAATTAGATGAATTTATTTTAATTTAAAGCTAACGTTGAACGTTTCGGGTTTAATAACCTTCACCAGGACTTTCATATCATGGGAATTGTTCACACAGCGATGGATGCTTGTTGAGATAAAAGGAGCAGAGAAAATATATATTACGAAAAATATATGAACGTGCATTGAGCGATCGTAATTGAAAAGTGCTAAGTTAAAGCTGACGTCATGAGACTTTTCTGATTTTTTATATGTTTGTTTGGTTTGGTTTGGTTTCTTTGTTTAATGGCATATCAACCTTTGCTGGTTATATAATGACAAAGCTGTTCCCCTAGAAGAACAGTAGGGATACTATTTAACCCATAGCTGGGAGGATAAGGGGGTTCATACCTTTCCCAAGGGTATTTGTCCGAAAGTGAACGTAATAGCGCGACTGGAGTACGAACTCGCTTACTACGACTTCGCTGTCCATCACTTTAACCATTATATATATATATATATATGTATATGTATATATATATATATATATATATATATATGTGTGTGTGTGTGTGTGTGTGTACATATGAATATATATATATATATATATATATATATATATATATATATATATATATATATATATATTATTCAATCCAGAAAATACGGAATAAGGAATAAATCCAAACAAGACAAATTATATGTTCAAAAGTAGAATATTAAATTTAAATATTCCTGGTAAAGAGCTCGATGTAAATAAAATCCACAGAGCAAATTTTATAAAAAAAAAACAAAAAAACAATTATCCTGTTAAAAGTATTGATATAAATCAGTGCTAAAAAATGGGCATGACTTCACCAGATCAAATACTAAATGAATATATATATATATATATATATATATATATATGTATGTACAGGTATATATATATATATATATATATATATATATATATATATATGCATGAATATATACATGGATATATATATGAATATATACATATATATATATATATATATATATATATATGGTTGTGTATATCATCATCATCATCATCATCATGTCGTGCCGCCGGCACGGATATCCCTGACCCTCTCTCGCCACTTCCCCCTATCGTTCATTGCCTCAGGCAGGTCTTCAGAGCTACATCCTGTATCCTCACATAGCTGCTGTATGTATATTCGAGGTTGTATATATATATATATATATATATATATATATATATATATATATATATATATATTTTAACATTAATTTGACCTTTATATATATATATATATATATATATATATATATATATATAAAGGTTAAATTAATGTTAAAAAATTTCGATTTCATTAAAACCTCGTAATTGGTTAGGGTGCGATTGAGTTTTATGGCATATCAACCCTCGAAGATTAAATAATTCCAAATCCTCTTTCCATTAGATATATATGATTTGTTAACATATTTCGTTGATAATATTATTAAAAAAACTGATCTTTTTTTACACAGTAAAATGGTTTCAAGTATTGCTATATAACACTAACAATTTAACATAAGTCGTTTGTTTACACATAGTTTAATAAATATACAAGAATGATTTGTAAGTAAAGATTCTGCTGGTATTTTCATTTTTAAATACGTCAAAACTACTTAATTGGCGCAGTTGTATTATTATTGTTACTGCACAGGTAAGTAAAAAGTAAAGTTGGCGACCGTAGGGCGACCAGAAGGCTCCATTTTCAATAGCTACTACACCGAGATGTAGCGAAGGCGGTACTCCTTTCCCTGGATGGTTCCACTTTACCCTTAATAAGTACCTTATATGTCTGAGAGTTAGGCAAGGCGGTATCAAGTACCATTTTTAAAGTCTTTGGTATGACGCGACCTGGGATTGAACCCAGGTCTCCTGGACCACAGGTCATCATCATCGTCATCATGTCGTGCCGCTAACACAGATATCCCTGACCCTCTCTCGCCATTTTTCCCTCTATCGTTCATCGCCTCTGGCAAGTCTTCAGGGCTACATCCCGTATCTTCACGTTGCTGATGTATGTATGTTCGAGCTGGTCGTCCTGCATTTGACCGGCCATATGTGGGGGTCCATAGGAGTACATCATTTATGAGCTCGTCCCTGCTTCTCCAACAGTGTCCTGCGTGTCTGGTTCGTCTAACTTTGATAGTTTTCGTGATGGGAGGCAGGTGGTCTTATAGTTGGTGCCTTATGGGGTGTTTCCTTCAGGACTTGTTCAGTATTGCTTGCAACATTCTTGTGTAATTGCCGTCTAGCTTCTTCTCTAGCCGTTTTGTTATCGTTCAAGTAGTGCATCCATATAGCAGTATCGATATGAACGCTGCCTGAAAGAAACTGCGTTTCATTTTATCGTTCAGGTCTGATTTCCATATGATCGATAGCTTATCGATAGCTGTCCATGCCTTCGTTAGCTGCGTGTCGATGTCTTTTTCGGTTGATGAGACGCTGCTTTCTAGGTAAGGAGCACAGGTAAATGTATTCAATTTTTGCAATGTAACACTAATACTTCTATTCAATATTAATCATTTGTTTGCACACAGTGAAGTGGGTACGAATACTACAATGTCATTCCAATAATTCGATTCAAGCACACAGTTAAAGAGTTTTTAGTAATTTTTTATTTGTTTGCACACAGTTAAATGGTTCCAAGTATTGCTATGTATCACTAACAATTCAATTAAGCATCAGTCATTTTTTTGCACACATTTAAATTATCAAACAGTTCTATTTCTAACAATTCAGTTTAGCATATCTACAAAGTTTAATCGTTCCAAGTATTGCTATGTATCACTAACAATTCAATTAAGCATTAGTCATTTGTTTACTCAGTTAAACAGTTCTATTTCTAACAATTCAATTTAGCATGTGATTTATTTGCACCCAGTTAAAATTTCAAACTGTTCTGATAGATTGGACTCTTATAAGGGGCTACCACTCCGGGTCAGAGTGGACTTGGGACCAATAGTAATAAAGGGATATTTCACTTTTACCAAATCCCCTGCATTACTAGAGCCTCACCATCAGATTTTTGGTGGCATATACAGGATACTCTCTGGAGTGGTCTTACCTCTCTGAAGAATGTAGTCGGTGTATTTTTCTGGCACAGGTGATTAGTCTATTTTTGGTGAAAAACTTCAGTATTTGAGAATTTTTGTTTTTAAACCTTGTTAATTATTTATCTGGTTGATTGTCCAGTCGACCGAGGCGGTAGAATACATTGACTGATTCTCTGCAGAGGAGTAAGACACCCTCCCCACCTCAACGAGTGTCCTGATAAGACACTAAACAATCTGATGGTGAGGTTCCAATGATACAGGGGCTTTGGGGAATGCGGAGCACTCCTTCATTGCCATTACTCTCAGGTCCACTCTGGCCCGGAATGGTAACACCTGATAAGGGCCCTATCTATGGGTTAAATAGAACTAAACTGCATATTTATGCAAAACTAAATTGTTTGAATTAGAAATGTTTTACAATACTGAATAGGTTGAAATAGAACTGTTTTTGACAATCAAACTGTTTACTTCCATTTAAACAGTATTCTTATGCTGAACTGAATTGTTTAAATTAGAACTGTTTGACTAAACTGAATAGCTTGAAAAAGAAATGTTTTTGACAATTAAACTGTGTACTTACATTTAAACTGCGTACTTATGGTAAATTGAATTAATAGAAATGGAACTGTTTTTGACATTGAAACTGTACTTACTCTAAACTTAATTGTTTAATTTTGATAAAGAACGTTTTTGATATTTAACTTTGTGTAAACAAAATCTATACTTATACTAAACTGAATTGGCTGAATTAGAACTGTTTGACTAAACTGAATAGCTTGAAGATTGAAATGTTTTTGTCAATTAAACTGTGTACAAAAGCTAAACTGAATTGTTTGAAATAGAAATGATTGTTTCTATAAAATAGATTTGGCGTTAAATGACTAACAAAGGTTGATATGCCATAAAACCGAAACAACCAACCAACTAGTCTGGTCGACAGGCTTTAAGTTGTTTTCAGTCTCTTATGTTACGAAGTGGTCACCCATCTAAGTAATGAACAGATTTACAATTACTTAACTTATTTCTTTTTATTATTATTCATTGAGTTTTACTCAGTCGGAAACACATGTCTTTGTTTGCTTACGATAGTTGTTGTTAGTAAGTGGTTGGTTATTTGTTGTTTGGATTTTATGGCATATCAGCCTTTGTGGATTATTTAATGCCAAATTCGTTTTTATACAAATAATCAGTTCTATTTTAGCATAAAGGCACCAAATTGACGGTTGTGACAGAACGATACTAAATCGACATTCGTACCTCCGCAACACTGTTGACACCCAGCCGTGGTAAAAGTTGATGAACGCAAGAAACTCTGTTTTAGTTCATGACACAAGGGTTTATTTACTACAACAATTTGTTAGTAGTCGTTGGGAGAAAGAAAGAGAGTATGAAAGTTGAGACGACCGCTTTAGCTGGACAAAGAAAAACATTATGTCATGATGAGAAAGAGAAAGCAGACACAGACTTTAGATTTTCTTCCTGGTTTTCTGTCGTTGTTTTAACATGCTCGTCCACTGGGTCACGTATTGCGTAAGCTCACTTTTCGGAGCCAAACTTCAAAATGGGGCTCGTAAATATTCGTCTCCTTACATCTTCGTGGCAACTGTTCAACTAGCTGTCTTTATATCCTCACTTCTTAAACAACTCCCTCAAATTAAGTCGTCCGCTACATTCCACCGAGTGTTGGGAGGAACATCCATTTCCGCTTGTTCCCCACCTGCACAGAAGATTTCGAATACTAGGGTTTTTTCCTAGTTATTTTTTAATATAGCAAGTGATTTGGCCTGGCCTTTCGGAGACGGTCTGTTTTTTATTTTATTTTTCAATTTCAAATTTCTATGAGCTATCTAATTACGTTACCTAAAAAATAGTTGAATATAGTAAAATTTAAATATAAAATCCTTTATACTATATTTCTATAGTAAAAACAATTACAACACATTTCTGTGGACAGAATTTATTTCTATTGTAAAATTCTTTACAGTAAATTTCCATAGAAAAATTATTTCTCTATTTTATATAATTTTATAATAAAGCATTTACGACACCTTTTTATAGTTATATCCTTGCAACCCATTTCTACAGTAAAAACATTTACATCGTATTTCTATGAGAAAATCATTTACAACATGCTCTGCAGTAAAATTATTTACAATATATTCATGTAGTAAATTCATTCACTAGACATTTCTTTAATCAACTGATTTTCAATTAATTCCAGTTGTAAAATCATCTTCGAGACTTTTCTTTAATCAAATGATTTATATTATATTTCTATAGTAAAATATTTCAAAATTCATTTCTACATTAAAAAACAAACAATGAATTTCTGGTAAAAGTATTTATAACACATTTTTCCAGTAAACCCTTTACATCACATTCCAATACTAAAAGCTTTTGTCGTGCATTTTAACAGTAAAATCATTTACAATGTATTTCTATAGTAAATTCCTTTGCAGAACATTTGTTTGTGAGCGCTTTAATTCCTTTCAATAGTAAAATCATCTACATGTTTCTGAAATCATTTGATTCACAATACATTTCTATAATAAAATTCTTCAAAATAGATTTCTATTTTAAAATACTTCAAATTACATTTCGATAGAAAAATACTTCAAAACAAAACGATACGAGAAAATATTTCAAAATACATTTGTATAGTAAAATACTTCAAAATACATTTCTATTGAAAAATATTTTACAGTGCATTTTCAAATTGATATAATTCTCAATACATTTCCATAAAAAATCACATATAATCTATCTCTACGTTAGTGATAATTTCTACACATTTCAAAAGTTACATCATTTAAAATACATTTGTAGAACAAAGTCCTTTGACACGTGTTTCTATTATCAAGTCATTTATAATATGATAGAATCATTCACAATACATTTCTATAGTAAAATTCTTCAAAATAGATTTCTATTTTAAAATACTTGAAATTACATTTCGATAGAAAAATACTTCAAAATAAATTTCTGTGATACGAGAAAATACTTCAAAATACATGTGTATAGTAAAATACTTCAAAATACATTTCTGTAGTGAAATACTTTAAATACATTTCTATTGTAAAATACTTCAAAATACATTTCTGTAGTGAAATACTTTAAATACATTTCTATTGTAAAATACTTCAAAATACATTTCTGTAGTGAAATACTTTAAATACATTTCTATTGTAAAATACTTCAAAATACATTTCTGTAGTGAAATACTTTAAATACATTTCTATTGTAAAATACTTCAAAATACATTTCTGTAGTGAAATACTTTAAATACATTTCTATTGTAAAATACTTCAAAATACATTTCTGTAGTGAAATACTTTAAATACATTTCTATTGTAAAATACTTCAAAATACATTTCTGTAGTGAAATACTTTGAATACATTTCTATTGTAAAATACTTCAAAATACATTTCTATTGGAAAATATATTACAGTGCATTTTCAAATTGATATAATTCTCAATACATTTCTATAAAAAAATCACATATAATCTATCTCTACGTTAGTGATAATTTCTACACATTTCAAAAGTGACATCATTTAAAATACATTTGTAGAACAAAGTCCTTTGACACGTGTTTCTATTATCAAGTCATTTATAATAAGATAGAATCATTTACAATGCATTTCTACAGTAAAAGCATTTATTACTTATTTCTTTAGTAAATTCTATTACCTTGTGTTACAAGAGTAAAATAATTTATAATGCACTTCTAAAGTAAAATCATCTACCATTCATTTCTATAGTAAAATCGTTTATAAGATAGAATCATTTACAATGCATTTCTACAGTAAAAGCATTTATTACTTATTTCTTTAGTAAATTCTATTACCTTGTGTTACAAGAGTAAAATAATTTATAATGCACTTCTAAAGTAAAATCATTTACCATTCATTTCTATAGTAAAATTATTTACCACACATTTCTACATTATATTTATTTGCCATCATCATCATCATCATATCGTGCTGGCAGCACGGATATCCCTGACCCTCTTTCGCCACTCCTCCCTATCGTTCATCGCCCTAGGTAGGTCTTCAGGACAACAACCTGTATCCTCACATAGCTGCTGAATGTACGTTCGTGCTGGTCGTCCTGCTTTTGCGCGGCCGTGTGTGGGGATCCATAAGAGTACATCTCTTATGAGTTCATCTCTGCTTCTCCAGCAATGTCCTGCATGTCTGGTTCGTCTAACTTGAATAGTTTTCGTGATAGGGGGCAGGTGGCCATACAGTTGGTGTCTTGTTGGGTGTTGCCGCCAGGACTTGTTGAGGATTGCACGCAGCATTCTTGTGTAATTGCCATCTAGTTTCTTCTCCAGCCGTTTTGTTAGCGTCCATGTAGTGCATCCATATAGCAGTATCGATGTGACCGCTGCCTGGAAGAAACTGCGTTTCATTTTATCGGTTAGGTCTGATTTCCATATAGTCGATAGCCTATTAATAGCTGTCCATGCTTTCGTTAACCTCGTTTCGATGTCCTTTTCGGTTGATTCGACGCTGCTTCCTAGGTATGTGAATTTTTCTACTAGTTTAAGAGGGGTTCCTTCTAGAGTGGAGATGTCCCCCGTTTGGTTATAGCACATATATTCCGTTTTATGTGCATTAACATGGAGGCCTATGCTTGCTGCTGTTCGTTCCAAACTATGCAGAAGTGTTTCGGCTTGGTCAGGTGTATTTGCCAGTATCGCTATGTCATCGGCGTAGTCGGCGTCGGTAATTGTTGTTGCGGGGTATCTTCTGCTTCTTTTCTTCGTCAGTTCGAAGCCATTCTCTTTGATTTTGTCAATCGATGTTCTAAGTACGTAGTCTAGACAAATGATAAAGAGATACGGAGCCAGCGTGTCTCCTTGTAGTACTCCTGCTACTATGTCGAAGTATTCTGTGTCTCCATCTGGTGATCGTACTTTTACTTTAGTGTTTCTATAGAGAATCGTTATTGCCGCTACGGTTTCTTTAGGTATGCCGTACGCTAGTAGGATTTGTTCCATCTTTCCTCTGTGAATGGAGTCGAAAGCCTTGGTAAAGTCGACAAATATTAATGTCGCTTGTAGGTTCTTTGCCCGTACACCTTCAAGGATTCTGCGGATGGTTAATATTTGTGAGGTCGTAGATCTATTTCTTCGGAAGCCATTTTGGTTTTTTCTAAGTATGTTGTCGATTTTGGGTTCTATTCTGTTTCGTAGTAGGGCATTGTAGATTTTGGCAGCTATGGATGTAAGTGTTATGCCTCGGTAGTTTTTGGCTAATCCGAGGTCCCCCTTTTTAGGGAAGGGGAGTATGCATCCCTTCGTCCATCTATCTATCGGATTTTGATTGTATACTGCGTTGCAGTGTCGGAGCAGTATGTCGTCGAATTGTCTGGTCTTCCATACTTCCGGGGGAATTTCGTCCAGTCCTGCAGCTTTTCTATTTTTAATTTTTCTGAGAACCGAGTCGAGTTCTTCTTGTGTGAACGGTCCAAGTTTAATGTCTAATTGTTTGCTAATTATTCTGGTGATTGGTTCAGGCGTTATTTTTGGTGGGTTTCCAAGTAAGTTTTCGAAGTGCTGTTTCCACAGTTTTATTCTTTCTTGTTGGTTTGCTGCTTTAAGTTTTGCTTTGGCCGTGTTCTTTCTTCTGCTCACTTCGTTTATTGTTTGCCAGGCAATTCTAGATTGTCTATCTTCCACCGAGTCTCTAATCTTATCTATCTGATTTTGAATGTATTCTGTCTGTTCCTTTATATATATGCCTGTTAATTGATATTGTGCCGTTTTTAGTTTTAAGGCATTTGTGTTTGTTGGGTTTTTTCGATAGTTTTTGGAGGCTGTTTTCACTAGTGCACGTTTTTCTCTCACCGCTAAAGTTTCCCATGGGACTCTATATTTAGTTTTAATTTTTGTTGGGATGTATTTTGCTGCTGCCTCGAGGTGTGCATTGACGAAATTTTCGTATTCGTCGTTTGGTGTACTTTTTTCCGTCTTTTCTTGTAGTGTTTCGAATCTGTTTCTTAATTCTAATACGTATTTATCTCTTACATCTTTGTTGTTTAATAGGGCCCAGTCATAGTGTTTGGTGGTCGCTGTTCGTTTGTCGTTTTTTCGTAGGCTTAACCGTATTTTCGCCGTGACTATTCGGTGATCGGTGGACACACCCTCAAAAGAGGAGTATGCCTCGCAATTCAATGCACTATTCTTCCATTTCTTGTTTATAAGGACGTAGTCTATCTGAGCTTTAGTATTGTTTGCGTACGTGTATGTCCATAGTTTGCCCTCTCTTTTTTGGTAGTTTGTATTGAGGCATGCTAATCTATTTTCTATCATGAAATCTGTTAGATGTTGCCCATTTCTATTTGACGTGTTGTGGAGGCTGTTTTTGTTGTTTCCGTTTTTCCCGATTTGTGCATTCATGTCTCCGCCAATGACTAACATGTTGTGTTTCGGGATGCTACGCACTAATGAGGATAACTCATCGTAGAAGGTGACTATTTCATTTTCTTCACTAACATTGGTGGGGCTGTAGCATGAGACGATTGTTGCTCTGGGGTTTCCGTTAAATGTAGCTACCATCATTCTAGGTTGTATTTTCTCTATGCTATTAAGCGTTTTTAGTGCTCTAGGTCCTATAAGCAATCCTACCCCTCCCACTGCGGCGTTGACAGAGTTTTTCCATGCGGATACAGTGGCGAGCGACCATCCATTGCTAGTTTCGTGATATTTGATATCTTCTGTGTGTGTGTATCTGTGTTCTTGTATGCATATTATGTCTATTTTATGTTCTTCGGCCGATGCGATTAGCTCTGGGAGTTGTCCTATTCTATTTAAGGTTCTTACGTTAAATGTGGCTATTTGTAGTGTTTGCTTGCATTTTAGTAGTTTTGATTGTTTGAGCTCTGTAGCTGATTTTTCGAACACCGAGGCCAGGGCTCCAACCTCAGCCAGGACGCGCCCCTTTTTTACCCGCGCGAAGAGCGATGCGGTTTGTGTAAGTGGTTTGAGTGTGGGTCATGGTTATCTTTCGATGGCTGTTTTATTCTCTTCTATAGAAGCCACTCTTATAGAGGAGCAGCAGTAGTTCCCCGATCGAACTGTCGATCCTGAGCGAAAAGTCTTCAGACTCACGTCCAGGACCCATTTGGGTATTGAGTTTGGTCGTCCATTGTTTTATTCAAATACCTTTACGTACATCATGCTGCTTCCCATGTGTACATTTAAAAAAAAAAAAAAAAAAAAAAAAAAAAAAAAAAAAAGAAAAGGGTGGGGGAATTTGTTTTAAGTTTTAACTTAGTTAAAGTCCAACATTAAGGTACTTTCTTAAGACTTTCACTAGTACTGACTTATACTTTTACGAATTTTTAAATTATTCGATAGAAGATATTCAAAAACATTCTGCCTTGTTCGCTGACATGTGGATAGGCTTAATATCAAATTGGCTTTATAGTAGAGTAAGCGTGCCTTTACATTTAAAACGCATAGTATAAGCATTATTTCACAAACAAAATACAGCATAACATTTTGTAAAATTCAGCATTTTAAATTGGAATTAAAGACATACTGACCAATATTGACATTTCTTCCACTCGGCTCCTGAGTTCAAAAGCTCTTCTTCGTTTGGACTTTTATTTACTACTGATATTTTAGGTAGCTTTGGGGGTGGCGGTCTACTGGGGTGGAGGGGAGAATTCGTTTTTGTTGGGTTTTTTTTTTCTTTTTTTTCCTTTTTCCCTTTCTGAGGGGGGGGGGGGCTGTGGTAGCATTCTAGGCTTTTCTTCTAAACTACTGTTAGGGCTTTCTTTACGAATTTTTAAATTATTCGATAGAAGATATTCAAAAACATTCTGCCTTGTTCGCTGACATGTGGATAGGCTTAATATCAAATTGGCTTTATAGTAGAGTAAGCGTGCCTTTACATTTAAAACGCATAGTATAAGCATTATTTCACAAACAAAATACAGCATAACATTTTGTAAAATTCAGCATTTTAAATTGGAATTAAAGACATACTGACCAATATTGACATTTCTTCCACTCGGCTCCTGAGTTCAAAAGCTCTTCTTCGTTTGGACTTTTATTTACTACTGATATTTTAGGTAGCTTTGGGGGTGGCGGTCTACTGGGGTGGAGGGGAGAATTCGTTTTTGTTGGGTTTTTTTTTTCTTTTTTTTCCTTTTTCCCTTTCTGAGGGGGGGGGGGGGCTGTGGTAGCATTCTAGGCTTTTCTTCTAAACTACTGTTAGGGCTTTCTTTACGAATTTTTAAATTATTCGATAGAAGATATTCAAAAACATTCTGCCTTGTTCGCTGACATGTGGATAGGCTTAATATCAAATTGGCTTTATAGTAGAGTAAGCGTGCCTTTACATTTAAAACGCATAGTATAAGCATTATTTCACAAACAAAATACAGCATAACATTTTGTAAAATTCAGCATTTTAAATTGGAATTAAAGACATACTGACCAATATTGACATTTCTTCCACTCGGCTCCTGAGTTCAAAAGCTCTTCTTCGTTTGGACTTTTATTTACTACTGATATTTTAGGTAGCTTTGGGGGTGGCGGTCTACTGGGGTGGAGGGGAGAATTCGTTTTTGTTGGGTTTTTTTTTTCTTTTTTTTCCTTTTTCCCTTTCTGAGGGGGGGGGGGGCTGTGGTAGCATTCTAGGCTTTTCTTCTAAACTACTGTTAGGGCTTTCTTTAAAAAAAAAAAAAAAAAAATATATATATATATATATATATATATATATATATATATATATGTTTTATATGTATATATATATATATATATATATATATATATATGTTTTATATGTATATATATGTTTTATATGTATATATATATGTATAACATACATAAATATGTATATAACATATATATAAAAAGCATGCAATATTTTATATATATATATATTGATAGATATATATATATATATATATATATATATATATATATATATATATATATATAGATGTTTATATAAATATGTATATAACATATATATAGAAAGCATATAATATTTTATATATATATATATATGTGTATGCATGTTTTTTATATAAATATATATAACATACATAAATATGTATATAACATATATAGAAAACATAATATTTTATATATACATATATGTATATATATGTGTGTCTCTGATTTATATAAAACGTATATGCCCTATGTTTTATTAATATATATGTGTGTGTTTATTATGTATACCTGTGTATGTGTGTTTTTTATGTGTGTGTGTGTGTATTATATATATGTGTGTGTGTGTGTTTGTTATATATGTGTGTGTGTGTGTGTGTGTGGCTTTGCATTAAATAACCCATGAATATAATATCTCATTAAAGTAAGAAACTAAATTACAATTGAGAAAATATATTTCTTCCTCTCAACTATTGCTGTTAGTTACTCTTGATTGCTAGTGGGTAGAGCGTTCACCAATGTTCCAAGAGACTGGGGTTCAATCCCTGGTCGCGTCATACCAAAGACTTTAAAAATGGTACTTGATACCTCCTTGCTTAACATTCAGCAATATAAGGTACGTATCAAGGGTTAAGTGGAGCAATCCAGGGAAAGGAGTAGCGCCCTCCTCTACTCCTCGATGTAGTAGCTATTGAAAAGGGAGCCTTCTTGTAGCCAACTTTACTTACTTCACATAATTCACATTTGCATGTGATTTTTAATCTTTTTATCTTTTTTGTATCCAATACTCCCCCACAATCAGGTGTACAGGCTGAAAACTATACTGTGTCATCTTTTCTATACCAGAACATTATAGAACATTATACGTCATGATAGGAATCGTACAATAGTAGTCTTACTGATGATCGATACAGTAGACCTTTGTCGCATTTTTAACTAATGCATGAAAGTGATTATGCTGATGATAAGTAGGTAAGAAATTAATTTTTCTTGATGTCTATATGGTTTTAAAAAAACCCAAAAAGAATGTGATATTGTTGGATTTTCGTGTCTATGTTTAATATTTGTGTAAAATTGATCTGGTTGATTTTTGTGTCTCTTGTATGAAAGGAAGAATTCATACCCATGAAATTTTTGTGTGAAAATGGATTGTTTATTGTGAAAGCTGACTATTTCCATGTCAAACAATGTGTTTTTATGTAAGTGTATTTGAGTTTTGTATGTGGTATATTTCTCATTCTATATTGTAACAATAAGCTTTCAGTTGTAGCCAAAGTTCACACAACTTTTTTTTTTTCACTGGTTCTACCAGTTAACCTTGTATTTAAAAAAGAAATCTATACAAAATAATTAAAAAAGCATTGGTTAACCCTTTGAATCAATAAACCCATTGTTCAGTCAGTTGAGGCTGTTGAATACACCAGCTGCATCTCTGCAGAGAGGTAAGATCTCTCAATGAATGTCCTGGATATGATGCTAAACAATCTGATGGTGAGGTTCCAGTAATTCAGGATCTTTGGGGAATGTGGAGTACCCTTTTATTTCCATCGCTACCAGGTCTACTCTGTCCTGTAGTGGTAGCACCAGATAGGGTCCTATCTATGGGTCAAATAGAACTCAACTGTTTACTTATGGTAAACTGAATTGTTTGAAATAGAACTGTTTTGATATTTAACTGTTTGTAAACAAAAACTATACTTATACTAAACTGAACTGTTTGAAATTTAATTCAGCATTAAATGACCTGAAAAGGGTTGATATGCTGTAAAACAAAACAACTAACCAACTAACCCAACATTGTGAGTTAAATGCAATTTTACTATATACTTGTTTACCCAACTTTTTGGATTGTGTGCTATTCTACCATATATTTCTAATGTTATATACCCAGAATGTGAAAAGACAATAATACTTGTTAGATAAAAATATAAACTCTCTTCTTTATTACTACAAAACGTCAAAATTGTTTAGATAGAGAGTCGGACGGCTTTGATTTACACCAGAGAGCTTTGTTTCTTTATGCTTCATTCATGGGAAGCTGATACAGGGTAGCCTTACAACATGGGGGCCTCTTGGCTCCTTCCAGGCTAACTCCTAGACGGCATGATTTGTCTACTCTGCTGACTGCTTTTCCCGACTGACGGCTGGTTGAAAACTTGTCATTATATATTTCTTATATTCTTCCTTCTGGTGTCCCTCCTCTGCAATTCTTTCCATTCCATTCATGTGGCATTTCTGCTGTATCTTGTTTACCTTAAGGCACAGCTGCACATCCTGTTTTTGAAATCCACACTACCCAGCCTTTCAAAAGTCAATATGTAACAGAAAGCCCAACATTTTCTTCTTTTGACTATAGCTGAATAGTAGGACAGACTGGCAATCTAAAGTAACCTGCTTAGGAAAAGGAAAACTTTGAATTCAAACCACTTGTGGACCTAGAGAAGGATGGGCTCTGCCAGGCTATTCCTGCCCTAGACATGCTATATGAGTAGCTCACCCATGACCAAACCAGGTTACTGGACCAGTAAAAAAAACAAAAAAAGACTTTTAAAGATTTTATAGATTTAATGAAACAATGAAAATATTTTAAGTTGTATATTTGATATCTTTTTTAAAAATTTTATTTTATAGTGATCCACCACTTAGTGAAGATGATGTTCCATCTGGAGAATGGGTCTGTCACCGCTGTTCATTACTGGCTGCTGAGGTAAGTTGAGGGACGGGCAGTGTGGTGTTGGGTTTAAAGAAAAACAGTGAGGGACACGAGGCTTTCTATTTTAGTATCATGATCTAGTAATTGAAATAAGTTTCTATGACACTTCTGGCAAATTTTAGAACACAGATTAACAGAATGATAATTTTTATAGTATACTCAACAATCTATATAACACAAATCCATGATGATATTTGTGCTTCTATTTTGGAACTGCCCTATCAATGGGGCTTAGAATATACAGTCTGTATTCCTTGCAGTGGGCTAAGACTCTCCAAAAAGAGGTGTCCTGGGTATAAGACTCAACTGCATCTGATGGTGAGGCTCCAATTCTGAGGAGTGTGTAGTGCCCTTTCATTGCAATTCCTCCAAAGTCTATTCTGATCCAGAGTGTTAGTATCTGTTAGGGTCCCATCTAAAAGTCAAAACTTTAAAAATTATTTGTAATTGATAGGACCATGTGCCAAAAAAAAATACCTCTTAAGAAACAATTACATCAAAAATGTAAATAGGAGCGTACAATGAATGCAATTCTTTAACCCCTATGGCATAAAATAACCGTAGACATTAAAAATCAATCAATTCTATTTAGGAAGGAGTGAAAGATTTAATTAGATTTCATAGTTATCTCCAGTATATTAAGTAATTAGATGATACTCTGCTTGAATGACAGCCCAATCGGCTGGGGCTGTAGAATACACTGACTGCATCTTTGCACAGGGGTAAGGCCCCTCCCTCATTGGAAGGAGGGGTCTTACCCCTAAACAATCTGATGGTGAGGTTCCAGTCTTGGTGATTTGGGGAATGTTCACTCTGGCCTGGAGTGGTAGCACCTGATAGGGTCCTATCTATGGGTCAAATAGAGCTGTTTGTCATTTCAACTGAGTGCAAACAAACGACTTATGCTAAATTAAATTGTTTTAAATAGAACTGTTTGATCATTTAACTGTGTGTAAACAAATAACTGATGTTAATTGAATTGTTAGTGATGTATAGTAATACTTAAAATCATTTGATTGTGTACAAATGAATGAATAGTGTTGAATTGAATACTTGTAACCCCTTCACTGTTTGCAGACAAGATTAAAATTGAATAGAATTATTAGTGTTAGATAGCAATAATTGAAACCATTTAAACGGAGTGCAAACAAATGACTGGCTAAATTGAATTGCTTGAAATAGAACTATTTGGTTATTTAACTGTGTGTAAACAAATGACTGATGTTTAATGGAATTGTTAGTGATACATAGCAATACTTAGAACCAACTTTGTCAACTTAAGTTTACAAATCATATATCAGATGTAAAAATTGGATTTGCTATCAAATAACTTACAATGGTTGATATGCCATAAAACCAAACCAAACCAATTTTTTTCTTTTTAGGAAGAGGCAAAAAAAGAAAATGAAGGAATGGAAGTGGATGAAGAAGCAGATGAGACTATTGATGACTGCCATCCTCTGTTGGTGCTGGCCAAGGCGGCACGCTATGCAAATCCTACGCAATTTGAGCTTCCAAAAGAAATAACTTGTACAGAACCACTTCCAGGTAAATACTCTAATTTTAATATACAGGGTGTTTAAAAAAAATTGATGTCACTTTGTAATCTTTTAACTTGACCTCTTCTTATTCAAATGATCTCAAAATTATAACAACATGTGTAGACACAAGTCAAAATTCTATATTTAATGTTTGAATGCCTTTTCTTTTCTAGTGAATGGCATTTCTATACTTGAAAGGGGAGGGAAGCATTAAACATAGAATTTTGAGGTTGTTTCTACACTTGCTGTTAAAATTTGAGATCACTTGAATGAGAATTGCTCAAGATATTTGATTATGAAATTATATTATTTTTTCTGAAACACCCAGTATATCACAAATGATATAGGATTTTTGAATCACTCTGTATTTTATAACAAAAGGTTTATTTACCATTGGTAGATTGATTCCAGATATCAGAAGCTTTTCTTGCGTTTGGTTAAGATTGTCTATTATCAGCTAGTTTTATCACAGTATCGTAGCAGTTGATACTTTGTATTTTGTTGATTGTTTTTTATGTGGTTTACCCATTTTCTAAAATAAATGTGGGGTGTCCTTATGGTGTAATGGTTAAAGCGAAGGACTGCAGAATCGTAGTACGCAAGCTCGTACTCCAGTCATGCTATTACGTTCACTTTTGGGTAAATACCCTTGGGAAAGGTATGAACCCCTTATCCTCCCAGCTACGGGTTAAATAGTACCACTACTGTTCTTCTAGGAGAATGGCTTTGGCATTAAATAACCCACAGAGGTTGATATGCCATTAAACAAAGAAACCAAACTAAAATAAATGCATATTATATGTTGATACTCAAGGCTACTGTTTAAACCCTGGTAAAAAGCAGGATTTTGCATGCTGATTTTCTTGGCAAGCAGACGTTCTTTACTTGGATTAACGCTGCCTTGTGTTTTATTCAGCTAAACTAAATAGTCAATGAATGGCTTCACTCATGGATGTGTTTTCCACTCTTTTTTCCTAAATTGGATTTTAATAGTGCCTATAGTCAATTCTAACCATATTTATGGTATATAGTTCACCCTTTTTGCTAGTAGCCTCAGCTCTTGCCATTTCAGATTATTGGTTTAAATACCCTCATCTTGTGCTATATTAGATTAACCTGTCAATAACATCTGAGTATGACGTCTCACAGACTCTACTTCAGGTTAGAGATTGTGGTTTCTGTTTTCACAGGATCAAGGTGGAGATGGCTTCATTGGAGGCTTGATGACAATGGCTAACAAATCTCAAACCTTCAGCAAACAACATCTGTGAGTCTTTTATAGATCACTTGGATATAATCAAACTAAGATGGATATGAAAAAAACTTGATTAATAGTTTTAATAAGCTTAGTGTAGTATCACACAAGGAAATTGGGATAGGAAGATTTGTGTTATGCTTGTCTCAAATCTTCCTTTCCTTTGGTGAATAACATTTGTTAGAATGTGACAGACCTTTGTATATCATATATAGTCAAACTGAGATTGATATAAAAAAAACTTAGATTGATAGATTTACTAAATTTTGTATCGCACAAGACTTGATGACAAGGAAATGGAGATAGGAAGATTGTATTATGCCTATTTCAAATCTCGCTCTTGTTCGGCAAACTACAAGGGTCATTCAGAAAGTTCTAAACCTCACCAAGAAAGAAGAGCCATAGCTGAATATTTTGCTGTGAGAAAACAGTACCACTTTCTATAAAACTAGAAAAATCTTAATTAGTTTTTCTAGTTTTATAAGAAGTGGCAATATGTTGCCACAAGAAAAATGTTCAGCTATGGCTCTTCTTTCTTGGTGAGACCCAGAACTTTTTGAAACTAGTAAAATCTGAATGGTTTTTTTCTAGTTTTATAAGAAGTGGTAGTGTGTGGCCACAAGAAAAATGTTCAGCTATGGCTCTTCTTTCTTGGTGAGGCTTAGAACTTTTTGTAACTAGGAAAATCTGAATTAGTTTTTCTAGTTCTTTAAGAAGTGGTAGTGTGTTGCCACAAGAAAAATATTTATTTATGGCTCTTCTTTCTGGGTAAAGCATGGAACTTTTTGAACAACCCATGTATATGTAACAAATACTTAAAACCATATAATTGCATAGAAAGACTGACTTTGGTATAAAATAACCCAACAAGGGTTGACATGCTGTAAAACCAAACTTCTAACCAATCAATATCTATTCTTGTACCATATGTCTAAGCCAAGGTTACCACCCTGTTGGCTGAAGCTGTAGAATATGTTGACTGCATCTCTGCAGAAAAATAAGACCCCTTCAAACGAGGCCACCTGTTGGCCCCGGGTGCTGACCTGTAATGCTTCAGGATGGGATCCTCATAGCTGAGCTGCTCTTGACCTGGCAACCAAGTGGTCTAGTGACTTGCAACATATCAGTTTGGTCCTTACTAGGCTAGATGGGTGGTCGAAGAGGCAGAGATCTGATTCTTGATCCAGTGAGATTGGCTAGACTTAACACCAACAAAATCTAAGTTAGAAGGTGGTGGCTCTTGGGTCAGTTGTACCGATAGGAAAAGGACTTTGCTATACTAAACAGGCTTCTTAGCAACTGTGTATTTGGATGTAGAACCTTATGATATCCGGATGCCCTGGGTACTTTCTTTTGATAACAGTAAACTGTGTAACCTCCGTTGCGCCAAGGTGAATGGGTTTTCCCTTTGGTCACTTCCCACTATTAGGTTCTGAGGTGGGTGAGGAAGCAGGGTTAATAGATATAAAATGTTCTATCTATGTCTCCTGCTAAAATATCCAAGTGACATAATTCTGAGATAAATTCCAACAGTGATGCAGAAAAGCTGGACACGTCTTTTTCAAGTTTTATTGTTTTAGAATAAGTGAAAGAGAAACTGACCACAAAACTTTTTCCGTCCATAGTAGTAAAGTTCCCCTTGGTGAATGTATCCCCCAAATCAGATAAGACTACTGAAAATACGCTGGTTGCGGAAGCGGTAAAAAAAAAACAAACCATGCCGAGTTACTTGTCAAGTTACTTGACCACTTTCCACAATATCAAAATAAAATCATACCATCACAGATCCTTTAACTCCTAGAGGAGTTGTGAAATGCTAAGAACTTTCCCACTGCACTTTAGAGGAAATAAAACAAAAACAAAACTAAAAAACCAACAAGTATCGGATGTCAAGAGAGTGTCCATGAGAAAGGATGGGCAAACAATAGACACTCATACCTATATCATGACCTTCAACTAAAACCTACCAATGAGGCTTAGAATAGGATATGTGTGATGGTCAGAGTGGAAAAGTAAATTCTGAACCCTCTGCAATGTTACAACTGCCAGAAGTCTGGAGGACACCTGTAAAGACCTGAAGTAATGGAAATCATTCAGCAGAGCTTGTGAGGTTTGTTAAAGGGCAAAGGGTTTTTTTTTTTTACAAAAGTGAAGTACATCAGAGACATATCTTTCCTGGAAGTGTGCAAGATTGTGGAGACCAACTTCCCAACTCGACCCTATGCTACCACAACTAAGGTTTTAATGAGCACTCAAACCCAGAACTTGGAGACCTCATCTTTGGTTCCATCCCATGAAAATGTAGCTAAGGTGCCTGCAGGCACTCCAACCCAGGAATACCAAAAAATACACTGCACTAGTCAAGGAACTTCTTGTATTAAAGCAGGATAAGCTGCCAGCCTTTCTGAGAGATTTGCAGGCCCCTATACCACAAACAAAAATGGCATGGCGAAAAACAATTAATTCAAAATGACATAACCCAAGGTATATTTGTACTAAGTCGTTCTTGATTATACATCATCGAATTCATCCTGTCTTAATAACATGGACCAGTGATACCTTTTTAGAAACATGGAGACCAACAAAAATTGTCCCTATCCAAAAAATTGATGAAGATTCCTCTAATCCACAGAACTATTGACTAATAAGATGATGAACAGATGATTAACAAAAGGTTGACATGTTACCTTGATTCAGATGGTCTAATTACTAACCTCCTGACTGGATTCTTTCAAAAGAGAGGAACTATAGACCATTTGATCCATCTGGAGACCTTTGTAAAAAAGTATTTGACAACATTTTTTTTTCTTTACCTGGAGGAGACATATGATACCACTTAGAAGTATGGTGTTATGAGAGACCTGCATGATTTAGGCTTAAGAAGAAAACTGCCATTCTTCAATAAAAACTTTCTCATCCTTAGAAATTTCAGGATACACTCTTTCTGACCTCCAAAATAAAGAGAGGGGAAACATTAAATCTATTACTCTTTTCTCCATTAAAATTGATAATATTTTTAAATGCCTGAATCCTACAATCAACTGGACTCTATATGCTGATGATTTTGTCATCTGCTATTGATCCACTCGCATTCACATAGGGGGTGTCCTCGTGATGTAATGGTTAAAGCGATGCACTGCGGAATCGTAGTAAGCGAGTTCATACTCCAGTCGCGCTATTACGTTCACTTTCAGACAAATACCCTTGGGAAAGGTATGAACCCCCTTATCCTCCCAGCTATGGGTTAAATAGTACCACTACTGTTCTTCTAGGAGAATAGCATTGGCATTAAATAACCTACAAAGGTTGATATGCCATTAAACAAAGAAACCAAAGAAACTTTGCATTCACATAGAATGACAATTACAATTAGGATTCAATAAAATCAATAAACGGGAACAGACAATGGGTTCAAATTCTCAAAGTCCAAAACTCTGTGTGTGCATTCTTGTTCCTTGAGGAAAATGCATAACAACCCTGTCATCAAACTTGTGGAAAGTGAAATACCTGTTATTGACCAGTATATTCGACAAAAAACTAACATTCATCCCTCACATGAAATATCTAAAAGGTCCACTCTGGCTTGGAGTGTTAGCATCTGATAGAGTCCTATCTATGGATCAAATAGAACTAAACTTTGTACTTATCTTAAACTGAATTGTTTGAAATGGAACTGTTTTTGTATGCTAAACTGAATTGTTTGAAATAGAACTGTTTTTGGCATTAAAACTGTACTTACGCTAAACTGAGTTGTTTGATATAGAACTGTTTTGACAGTTAACTGTGTGTAAACAAAAAATATACTTATACTTAACTGAATTGTTTGAATTAGAACTGTTTGATAAAACTGAATAGCTTAAAATAGATATGTTTTGACACAAAAACTTATGCCAAACTGAATTGTTTGAAATAGAACTGTTTATTTGTATAAAAATGGATTTGGCATTGAATCACCTACAGAGGTTGATATGCCATAAAACCTGAACAAACAAACAAATATCTAAAAACCAAATCCAAGCAACTCTTCTGGGTGGTTGCTCATACGGAATGAGGAGCTGACCAACAAACACTCCTTAAACTATACCGATCACTGATCTGCTCACAACTTAACTCTTCTAGTTTTGTCTATAGATCTGCCAGGAGATTCTACCTTAAAGAGGTCAACCCTATACACTACAAACACTTAAGTCTGGTCTTAGGAGCCATCAGAACTTCTCTAGTTGACAGCCTATATGCCGATGCTCATGAAGCACCCCTAAAACTCAGATTGAAAAACTGGCCCTCTAATACTATACAAAACTAAAATCCTGTCTATTTAACGCAGTTTATTGCAGCATCTTTAATCCTAAGTACAAGCAATGTTTTGGGGGGGAAAAATGAATAAAAACTTTTAGCCTTCTGATGGAATCCACTCTCAAAGAAGCTAAAATTTCTCTTGCCAATATACATGAAACAGCCACTTAGGATTATTAAAAAACCCAAAGTGATCTGAGAACTAAGTGAGCTCCCTAAAACAAAAACCCATCTCAGTACATAACAAGATAAACTCTACAATATCCTGGAGCATCATCCCAATCACCTCTACATCTTTACAGATGACTCCTAGGATAACGATAAAATAGTATACACAGCCATTTTAAATAGGACAATTAAGAAAACCTCTTCCAAAGTAAAATTCCATCTTAACAACTGAATCTTATGCAATTGACCTTGCACTCAATATCCTCTCTAAATGCAACCACAAAAACTTTATCATATTCTCAAACTTGATCTCTATCTTACTATCATGAAGAAATAAAAAAAGCTGGACCCCCCCCAATGGTTTTTGCTCGATGTTGTAAGCAACAAACTATTCCTTTCTTTACCGTATATGGATGATGGGAGTTGAAATTGAGGTACTGTCCAGTGAAGGTGGGCTTACGGTACACAGATGACCTGAATCCTTGCTCTGTGCGTGTTACTAATACATCAAGGAAGGGAAATTTTTGTTGTCTTGCTCCTTCTCTATAGTGAACTGTATAGATGGTCGGATTGAGTTCATGTGATCAAGTAATATCTGAACATCTTCCTGATGAGGCCAGAGAATGAATGTGTCATCTATGTATCTAAGCCACATCGATGGCTTTAGTGATGCAGATCCTAATGCCATTTCTTCAAAGTACTCCATGTATATGTTAGCCAACATTGGTGACAATGGCGAACCCATAGCCAGTCCTTCTACTTGTCAGTATATATCAGATCCCATCCCGAACTGGCTGCATACCCCTTGCTGGAAGAACGCTCTTGTATCCCGATAGATAAGCTAATGGAAATGTTGACTTTCTGTGTGGAGACAACCTACTTCGGGATGGGAGCAAAAACTATTAGTAGCGATACTGATGCATATCAAGAAGAAATGATTAGTCTGAGACACAACCTCCATCATAACTACCCAGAGTGCATAAGATCGGCTTCAAGAAACCTAGATTGGAGGATAGAGGACAATACCCGAAAACTCACCACGGTATGTCTGCCCTATGTCAAAGGACTAGCCGAAAGGATCCAAAAGATATGTAGTCCATATGACATCAGGACAGTATTCACAAGTGGTTCAACTCTCTGGAGGTATCTCTTCCGGGTCAAGCCACTAACGGAATTCAACATAACCAAGAACTGTGTTTACTCCATCCCTTGCAGTTGTGGTAAAATATACAAAGGTGAGACAGGTCGCTCACTAAAAGTAAAGCTAGAAGAACATCGGAAGGCATTAGTACGAGATGAGATTGAAAAGTCAGGTATGGTGGACCATATATGGAAGGAAAAGGAAATTCATTTGCCCTTATGGGATGAAGTTGAAAAAATTGATAGGGCTGAACATTGGAGGATTAGACGCTTTAAGATATAAGTAAGTTGGCTGACCATAGTTGAGAGCAACCCAAAGACTCTTTTCAATAGCTACTACACTGAGGTGTAGGGGATTGCTCTACTTACCCTTGATCCATACGATTTTTTGAGTCTTTGGTATGAATCGACCTGGGATTGAATCCTGGCCTCCTGTACCATTGGCAAACACTTTAATCATTATGCCAATGGACTAGTAACAATATAGATATTTTTTAACCTCTAAGTATAAAATAACCCCAAACAGGTTGAAATGCTATTAAGATCCATCACCCAACCAACTAACCTAAACCAAGGTTAGTAAATATTATCTCCTTTTTTATGTGGCTCCTTTCTGAGGTTTTTTTTTTTTCTTTATTGCCTTAATTTTCAATCTGGTTGTATTTGCCTTTTTCTGTTATTGCACATGTTTTAGAAATGGAGACACCTTTTTTTTTTGATTATTTATTATTTTCCTTTCTTAACTCATTGCTTTTCTTGATATTATATAACCAGCTACCAAATAAATTCATTTCAAAGAATTTTTTTTTTTTTTTTTTTTTTTTTTTTTTCAGTTTCCATAAATATTCATTCCAATTTTTCATTAGATCACTCAGATTAGGTTGCTAGGTGTTCCAATCAAATGTCTGATACATTTTCTGTTTTCTTACATATCATAAATCAATGTCAGGTCATTCAAAGAGTGCTACTGGTAACATGTAACCCAGTACTACTTGTCACATGATCAAGTAAAACAGTTCCTCTCTCCCTGGGCATACCCTGCTGAAAAGGGTGACTTTAGACACCTGATAGGATGAAAAAATAAGGCCTGCCAAAGTGCAGGTGAACGTTCTTTGTAGAGTCAACAGCCATTGAGCACAATCACATACCGGGAAGTACGAGAAAGGACCTCACTTTTCCACCAGATCCAGGAGATGTTCAAAGAGTGAGTCTTGACCCCTATTTCAACTTATTACTTATTTAACACCCTCTCATGCATGTGTTGTTCCTGCTAAAAGAAACTAACATCAAACGTCAGGGATGGACATTGAGCAAGTGGTGAAATAGAATTAAAACAAAATTTCTTGGAAAATTTCTTATCAATTTGTTTAAGATCTTCATGTTTCTATATTGTGTGTTTGGGAATTTTTTTTTTTTTTTTTTTCATTCTAGGTACAAGTAAACGGAAATGGTCAAAGGATAGCCGGAATCCTCCAAAAAAACTGCCTCACGAATTGGATAATGGACTTGTCCCTTTGCCAGCAAAACTTTGTTTTGCCTGCAATAAGTTAGTGGTTTTTCTTTCTTTTCCTAAATTGGTTTCTGAAAGAAATTTAAATGTACCTATAACTGATGCCAACCATATTGTAGAGTACATTGTTCACTTTAGTTTTAGAACTTAAAACATGTTTAATATCAGTAAAATAAGCTTATCACTCCTGTTGACTATTGTCTCTATTTCAGAAATGATTAAAAGGATTTAATACCGTGGTTCCCAACCAATTTCGGGCCATCCCCTCACTTTGGCATTTCTAAAATTCTGATGCCCCCTTGTAATATTTAATCCTTACATATTCATTAACTTAGTCTCTAAACAAGACCCACCAAAATATTTCGGAAACTGTATCAGTAAGCTAAAAAAAAAACCCTATTGACATCATTGTTGATTCAAGTAACCTCTCAATTTTCTTGATTAAGAGATGCCAAACTGTGGCCAGGAAAATACTAGTGTTGTAATGCATATATTGGTCTTTCATAATTTATTTCTAACCATTCAAAAATACAAATATTATTCTATTTGGCATATTAAAATTGATTTTTAAAAAAAATTTTTTTTTTTTTTTTTTTTTCTTGTATTGTAGAAGCTGTCGGAAGGCTCCCCTGATCCAGTG
The DNA here is from genome assembly GCA_963585895.1 of Sepioteuthis lessoniana. NCBI lineage: Eukaryota > Metazoa > Mollusca > Cephalopoda > Myopsida > Loliginidae > Sepioteuthis > Sepioteuthis lessoniana. Next base: position 61,433 of record CAUZXS010005473.1, on the reverse strand, counting down.
TGATTTTTGCTCACTCCTGTTTCATATGGATTGTCTTGATCCACCACTCACTACACTTCCCACTGGTCGCTGGATGTGTCCAAACCATCCTGAAAATTTTATTGTTAGTGTCAGTGTTGATTGTGTCATTTTGGCACCGTAAAAAAAATAAGTGTACCATTTGAAGTGTATTTACTATAATTAATGTTTTTACTAATATTTATTTCATCTTAATTTCACTTATTTGTAGTAATATTATCTTGAATTGGATCTTTGTTAGATGCAGCATTGTCAACCACTTGTTGTATATTTGGTGGTCAGGAAATAACGGATGAAAACATTTCTAACAATGAGGTCTGTTTTCTAAGCCTCACCCAGAAATAAGAGTAGAATCAAACATTTTTGTTGTGGCAATGCATTATCATTTATAAAACAAGAAAAAAACTAATTGAGATTTTTTTTAGTTTTATGAGTGACTGTGTTGCCATAAGAAAAAAACATTCAGCTATGGCTCTTCTTTCTGAGTGAGGCTTAAATCTTTTTGAATGATCCGTATATATATATATATATATATATATATATATATCGGTAGTCGAGGGAGACCCGAAGGCTCCCTTTTCAATAGCTACTACACCGAGGTGTAGGGGAGGGCGCTACTCCTTCCCCTGGATTACTCCACTTTACCCTTAATCCGTACCTCATAATACTGAGTGTCAAGCAAGGAGGAATCAAGTACCATTTTTAAAGTCTTTGGTATGACTCGACCTGGGATTAAACCCCGGTCTCCTGGACCATTGATTAACACTCTACCCACTAGGCCAATGAGCCAGTGTGTGTGTGTGTGTGTGTGTGTGTGTGTATATATATATATATATATAGAGAGAGAGAGAGACAGTATTTAATTCAATAAATTCTGTTTTAGAAACATTTCTAAGCAGGACCAATAAAATATTCAAAAATAGAAAATGAAATTTAAACAATCCTGGAAAAGAGCTCAGTGTAAATAAAATCCACGGAGCAAATTATTTCCTCTTCAAAAAAAAACAACAAAAAAAACAAAAAATTGGTCACATTAAGATGATAAATTTATTTCCATCCTGTTAAAAGCATTGATATAAATTAATGCTCTAAAAAATTAACAGGACTTCTTCAGATCAAACAAGAAAATGGATTAAAATAACTTTTCACATTCACAACCAGACTTGACAAAAAACACCCTTATTTCTCCTATAAAAAAGCAACCTTCTAATTCAAGTAACAATAAGTATCAACTTATGGCATGTAAAGTAACGTCCAGTTTCATCGTACTTCAAGTTTAATAGAGGAAAAATTTACGACTACAAAAATACATGTCTAAACATTCAAACATTTATTTATTAGTTTATATATATATATATATATATATATATATAAAAATAAATGTTTAATTACCTTATTTTATCTTCTGAATAAGAACTGAAACTCAACATTTGCTACTTTGCGACAGGAGGGAAGCATGTAAAGAGTCATCTTTCGAGATGGAGAGTATAGCAATAATATTCTCCGATGAAATAAATTTATTATGACGACTTAACCGAGTTTGAGTCTCCATTAAATTGTACTAATATATATATATATATATATATATATATATAATTATTATTCAGACATATCTTATTTTAGTACATCAATTTTTATCATTAAAATGAACTAAAAAAATCTAAAATTAATGTTATTTATGGTAAAATCCTCACCAAAATTACAATAATAGAGTAAAAATTACTAATATAAATTCAAATTCTAATTCATTTACCAATTTAATAAATCTCAGTGATTTATTTTTTATATATTTATTTATTCACTTATTTTTTAAAGTAGTCTAAATTTATTTTTATACCTACATTTAGCAATAAAATCAAATCTCTGATTTAATAGGTTAACTGGATCAATGTACAACATAATTTGTATCTTTTCTTCCAGACACAAATTACATCTTCCATGAAAGCAGCTACAAGTTGTAGATATTTTCAAAATTTTCTATTGAATCTTTGGAGTTAAACCTCTTTAAAATATATATATATATATATATATATATATATATATATATAATGAGCAGTTCAGAATAAACAATTTTTTTTGGTATATCAAAAAGTGCTCAAAAGCTGGATAGCAAAGCAGGGTTATAGTCTCATTACTAAAATTAATGTATCGGAATACTATCATCAGATATATATATATATATATATATATATACACACACACACACACACACACACACAATGAAGACTTAGTTGGTGGGTGCAGTTTTTTTGTTTGTTTTTTTAAATTTTTTTTTTATGTGTGAATCAATGTGTGTGTGTGTGTGTGTGTGTATATGATATATATACACACACACACACACACACACACACACACACACACACACACAGGTTGATCAAAAAGTTCTAAGCCATACCCAGATTTTAAATTTGCTTCACATCTCTGATATTTATATGGACCTCACCTATGCCGAAATTGAGACAAGAATCTGAATTAGTTTTTATAGTTTTATAAGAAGTGGTGGTGTGTTGCTACAATGAAAATCTTCAAGTAAGGTTCTTCTTTCTGGGTGAAGGTTAAAACTTTTTGAGTGAACCTTGTGTATGTGTGTGTGTATATATATATATATATATATATATACACACACACAGGTATATATACAATAGCTGCTATAAGTTAAGGAACGGAATGATAATAAACTTTTTGAGTAGTCCTTGTGTATGTGTGTGTGTATATATATATATATATATATATATACACACAGGTATATATACAATAGCTGCTATAAGTTAAGGAACGGAATGATAATAAACTTTTTGAGTGGTCCTTGTGTATGTGTGTGTGTGTATATATATATATATATATATATATATATACACACACACACACAGGTATATATACAATAGCTGCTATAAGTTAAGGAACGGAATGATAATAAACTTTTTGAGTGGTCCTTGTGTATGTGTGTGTGTGTATATATATATATATATATATATATATATACACACACACACACACACACACACACACACAGGTATATATACAATAGCTGCTATAAGTTAAGGAACGGAATGATAATAAACTTTTTGAGTGGTCCTTGTGTATGTGTGTGTATATATATATATATATATACACACACACACACAGGTATATATACAATAGCTGCTATAAGTTAAGGAACGGAATGATAATAAACTTTTTGAGTGGTCCTTGTGTATGTGTGTGTGTGTATATATATATATATATATATATATATATACACACACACACACAGGTATATATACAATAGCTGCTATAAGTTAAGGAACGGAATGATAATAAACTTTTTGAGTGGTCCTTGTGTATGTGTGTGTGTATATATATATATATATATATATATATACACACACACACACACAGGTATATATACAATAGCTGCTATAAGTTAAGGAACGGAATGATAATAAACTTTTTGAGTGGTCCTTGTGTGTGTGTGTGTGTATATATATATATATATATATATACACACAAACACACACACACACAGGTATATATACAATAGCAGCCATAAGTTAAGGAACGGAACAACAAATATTTAAATGATTTTTACTAGAAAAATTTGCATGTCCGTTTATGAAATTTTTCCAATATATACTTTGAACATATACGCATTTATTACATATAAAAGTTTTCAAAAAACTTTTTACAGTAAAACTAATAGTAAAAACTAAAAAAAACAAAAATATACATTTTGCCATGGTCAAAAGTTAAGGAACACTGATGAATTATAGTAATTTAGGTAATTGTTAAACAACTTGATTGCTAATTTAGATTTATAATCAAATGTCATACATCGTTAGAACTATTCTAAAGCAAGAGGGAGACGAAAGTACGTAATTGTTTAACTCTGAGAAAAAAAGCTTATTTTAGCAAATCATGTAGAAGGCAAATTGTATTCTGAAATTGCTGGCATCATATGATGGTCAAAAAGCGTTGTTTTTCATGTAATCAGTATATTTAAGGCCAACAAGACACTTGAATCAAAACCAAGAACCGGAAGGCCTCCTATGACTACCAAACGGGAAGATCGGATGATTGTTAAAATGTCTTTAAAAGACTGTTTCGATACAGCAACATCTATTTCTCATGCATTTTGTGAGCAAACAGGAAAGCCAATCTCTAGAAAAATGGTTTCTCATAAGTTAAATAAGGAAAAATCAGTGGCTCCATGTTGCAACCCTTTGATTTCAAAGAAAAATCAAAAGGTTCGGCTTGACTTTGCCGCAGAGCATATCCTGTGGACAGAAGAACAATAGAATATGGTTCACTTTAGTGATGAATCTAAATTCAACTTGTTTGGATCTGATGGTAAGAGGTTTGTAAGATGTAAAAATGGGGAACGCTTATCTCTTCAATGCATTAAGAAAACTGAAATTTCGAGGGAGGAGCATAATGGTGTGGAGAATGTTTTCTTCAGCAGGGGTTAGACCTATAGTTCGTTTTCACAATGATATTAATGCCAGTGTTTATAAAGAACTTCTTCACCAACATGCTCTTCCTCATTTATGCAAGACAACACGCCTTGCCACAAAGCTAAAACTGTGTTAAGTTTTCTTGAAGAGGAAGGAATAGCTGTTATGAAGTGGCCACCACGAAGCCCAGATATGAATCCTATGGAGAATGTATGGAAAATTATAGGAGAGAAAACTCAGAACAGAAATCCCCAAAATATTGATGATTAATGGGCTTTTCTGAAAGAAGAATGGGAAAGTATCCCTACCACCTTTTGTAAGAAATTGAATTGGTTCATGTGGTCGAAGATGCAATGAGGTAATCCAATGTAAAGGAAAATTCACAAAATAGTGAATTTTTCTTTAGTTTATATGTTGATTTAACAACGATTTATGTTGCGTTCCTTAACTTTTGAACAGGGCAAAATGTTTTTTTTTTTTTTTTTTTTTTTTCAGTTAATTTTTAATTTACTGTAAAAGAAAATTTAGAAAACTTAATATGTAATAAATGCATATATATCATATTCACTGTTAATGCTATGTGCGAAATGGACATATAATGTTCATAACAATAGAACATATAAAGAACATAGGAATCCCGAAATTCGAAAACATGTAACGACTTCTTGTTTATTAACTTTGAGTTAAAGGTTTCAACGTGAGGAGGAGAGACACAATCTTCTATGCTGTCTTATTCATTTGGCCCTGTCTCGAGCGGCCCTCATAGGGCACAAGTTCGCCTCGCGTCTGCGAGCTCCAAAAATCGACCGTCTTCGTCCACTCCCCGACTTTCTTCAGATTCTCACACAAACCTCCACGCGCTTCCAGTGCGTGACGTCACCCGCACCCTGTTACCCCGTTTCGTCTCGGACTATTATGACATCTGAGTGACACCTCCATCCTCTCGCGCACACCTGCATTAACACCTGCCTCAATGTTGCAACTAACTAACCCATGTGCTGAGCCGAAAGGTTCTCAGCCTAACTAAACTCAAAGGCATGAACCGAAATCCTTCGGCTATTATATAACACATATATGTTCCAAGTATATTTTGTGAAAATTTCATTAATGTATAGGCAAATATTTTCAAGTAAAAATCATTTCAATATTTGTTGTTGTTCCACAACTGTAAATACAGCAAACAACATCATCAATATATATATATCGATGATGTTGTTTGTTATATTTATAAATAAAGTGCTCAATATCAATGATAGAGTATATATATTTAAGTTAGGATAATGTACACACAGTCAACGGTGCTCAGCAACTGTCAGTTTCTCACCTATTCATTCATCAGACAAGAAACTGACATTCACCAAACACTGTTGACACCATCCTAACTTAATACAAGATATATAGATTTACAAAGTTTCCTTTTTCTTCATTTTGAATAAATATGAAAAGAATATTTTTTTTGAAAGTTTATTATTTTTTTATTTATTCATTATTTTCTAGGATGAGAAACTTCTAAAATCTGTGAGTCTCTCTGAGAGAGTGAAACTTCGAGCCAAATTTTCAGGTCATATCAACATAGATGCTGTGAAAATCAACTTTCTTAAGAAGGTGCACAGACAATCTCCGCCATTTCGATTAAAAATACGACATCCAAAGAGAAAAACAATTGCGGTAAATTTTTATCTTTTTGAAAATTTGTTGGGGTAAATGTACTTGTTTGATTTTTTTTTTTTTTTTTTTTTTTTTTTTTTCAGAAATTTTATTTCTTTCTTATTTTTGAAAACTTTTCATGCAGGTATCTCGCATATCTCATCAAACAGAAATTACTTTTATCTAATTACACACATACTTGGATAATGGTTGTCATCATAGGAAATGGACATATCAACCCGAGTTGAAAACCTGGACAAGACTGTTTGCCTTTCTCATAGTACAAAAACTCTTGGGAGAAGTAAATCCAACTATTCTCCTTTCAGCTGTTGATAAATAGTAGGGCAGACTGGACTCTTTAACATCGGTATGGCAATCAATCAAGGAAAAGGGAAAGTTTTAATTCATACTCTGCTTAAAAAATTCACTTTGTGTTGAATCCTGCTTGAAGAGGAATTGGTGAATACGTAACACACACACTCACACTATCTTCTCTAACTTAATCTTTTTAAGAATCAATCCAAATATATTGATCCATGTATATAATTTATTTTCTGTGATGTGAATGTATTTTTATACGGGGTGACTCCAAAAACAACAGAACCCATATATTTTTGACTGAAATTCATAAATCTAATTTTAGCCTTTTCTTTTTTTTTTTCAGGATATGAAGTAGATTCTGTGCATGAAAAATTGTGACCATAGTATTCACCAACATGTCCAGTAGTTTGAGTGTACAAAATTAGAATTATTTTGCTTTATTTTTGTAGAGGTAATAAAAAAAGTTTATGGGTTCTGTTTTTTTTTTTTTTTTGGCGGGGGGGGGGGTCACCCTTTATTAACGATTACCGTTTTTAAGCATTAAATACTACTGAATAATTTGGTTTGTTTTTTTTATTTAATGGTATATCAAATTATATAGGTCATTTAATGCCAAAGCCATCCTTTTAGAACAACAAGAGTTATACAGGTGGGATAAGTGGATAAGGAATAATTTTGGTGTTTACCTGCTGTAGGTAGATGTTTCAGGTAGCTGATTTACATACTTTCAACATAAACTTCAATAAAGAGTATTGCATTGTCAGCAAGGCTTGGAATACACTGACTGTATTCTATATGGAGGAGTATTCCCTTTTCTAAAAAGGGGTGTCCTGGGTATGACACTAAACTACATCTGATGGTGAGGCTCCAGTTCTGTGGCTCTGGAAAGTATGAAGTACTCCTTCATTGTCATTAATCCAGGGTTCATTTTAATATGGAGTGGTAGCAGCTGTTAGGATAGGAATACTTGATACCATATAACTGTAAATTATTTGTATTAAGAATTGTTACTTGAAGCTTTGATTGTTTTCTCAGGATTATTATTAGTTACTTGAAATCATATAACTGTAAATTATTTGTATTAAGAATAGTTACCTGAAGCTTTAATTGTTTACTCAGGATTATTATTAGTTACTTGAAATCATATAACTGTAAATTATTTGTATTAAGAATTGTTACTTGAAGCTATGATTGTTTTCTCAGGATTATTATTAGTTACTTGAAATCATATAACTGTAAATTATTTGTATTAAGAATAGTTACCTGAAGCTATGATTGTTTTCTCAGGATTATTATTAGTTACTTGAAATCATATAACTGTAAATTATTTGTATTAAGAATTGTTACTTGAAGCTCAAATTATTTACTAAGGATTATTATTAGCTACTTGAAACTATACAATTGTATGCAAACAAATGAGTATTATTAAATGGAAATAATCTCTTGAAAACATATAATTATTACAATTAGATAGAAATACTTGAAACCATACAACTATGTGTAGATTATTTCTACTAGATTGAAAAACTTGATATCATAAATGTGTGCCAAAAAAACACTCAAGAAACAACTAGGTAGAAAATGTGATTATACATGTTCAAAAAATACAATTCCTTAACATTTAGGCTGAAAATAACCCTTGATGGGTTGAAATGCCATTAAAGTCAATCAGTCAATAGTAAAGTTCAATATGGAATAATTGATATGTTGGTGTGTTTCAGATCCCTCCATCAATCAAAGATTTGTACATGAATCCACCACCTTTGCTTCCACGTGTATCAGAAGCAACCCTTCTGGCTTCCACACTACCGCCGACAAATAACTCCAACCAGAGTTCAATTCCAGGCAGCAGTAGCAGCAACAACAACAATAACAGCACCAGCAATAGCAATTCTCCTCAGTCAATATCCAATACAACAACAGGATGTACTCAAAGAGCGGCCACTGTAGAGGAACAGGAAGAGGTGAGTCTGGATTATAATTGATAGATTGGTCCAAGGGTATAATTAAAAATTTATACTTTGTGGTTGGTTGATGAAATTGTATGTTTCAGTATTCATGATTTTATATACTGTTGGATATCATAGTTTTGTTATGCTGTTATGTAATATAATTATGGATGGTAATTAATTATATTAGTTAATTGTTTTATTTTTAGTGATAAATTGTGAGTTACTTAAAAACTTGAAGTGTGAGTCACATTTGAAGGTCAAATGCATGCATGTATCACAGTGAAGGGCAGGATATGAAATTGACAGGTTGTTTTGAAATCCACTGTAAATAGGATGCTGAAGAAAAACATTGGGTTATATATCAACTGATTTAGCAATGGCGTTTTTATGGAAAGTATTTAATAATTATGTAGCAGTAATTAAAAGAAATATTAGAAAAAATATAAAAAGAAAATTTCAGAGTTAGAGAGCCAGCAATCAGTCGGTGAATACGTGTCAGGCAGTTTCTGGCCCAGAGATACATGGCCCCCTTGGGGTGAAGTTTGGTCAAGGTGAGAATAGTGAAGTCTGTGGTTTTCGTTTGCCTGCAATGTAATGAAACAGAGTGTTCCCAAGAGACAACTCATATCTTTCAATCTATTTTTCTCTTGTTTTGTTGACAACTGCTATGAAATGTTGCAGTCAGAAAATAAATTTTTGTATAAAAAAAAAATTTGTCCATCTGTACTTTGCAAAATAATGCACCTATTCATATTAGGTCCCAAGTGTAACACCTTCATTCATTCATATTAGGTCCCATGTGTAATGCCTTCATTCATTCATGTTAGGTCCCAAGTGTAATGCCTTCATTCATTTATATTAGGTCCCAAGTGTAATGCCTTCATTCATTCATATTAGGTCCCAAGTGTAACACCTTCTTTCATTCATATTAGGTCCCAAGTGTAACACCTTCATTTATTCGTATTAGGTCCCGAGTATAACGTCTTCAATTCATTCATATTAGGTCCCGAGTATAACGCCTTCATTCATTCATATTAGATCCCAAGTGTAACGCCTTCATTCATTCATATTAGGTCCTAAGTGTAACAAATTCATTCATTCATATTTGGTCCTAAGTGTAACAAATTCATTCAATCATATTTGGTTCCATGGTGTTACAGTTGGATATTATAGTTTTATGATATGCTGTTGGCTATAGTAGATTTTATAGTTCTCTGGCAGATCATTGTTACTAATTTTCAAAAACTGTCATAAATTTATTTGGTCCAGGTTATGACACTAAGCTGTGTTTTGGCTCCAATTTTGGGGTTCTGAGGAATGTGTAGTACTCCTTAATTGCTATTATTCCAAGGTCAACTCTGAACTGGAGTGGTAGTACCTTTTAGGGTCCCATCTATGGGTCAGATAGATCTGTTTGGAAATTATTTGTAAGTCAAGTTGGTGACCATAGTTGAGGGTGACCTGAAGGTTCCCTTTTCAATATCTACTACACCTTTTTCTGGATTGCTCCACTTTACCCTTGATCCATACCTTATAATGCTGAGTGTTGAGCAAGGAGGCATCAAGTACCATTTTTTGAGTCTTTGATATGACTTGACCTAGGATTGAACCATGGTCTCCCCGTTCATTGGCGAACATTCTAACTGTTAAGCCAGGTCTACTTTCAAACTATATGATTGTATGCAAATTATTTTGATTAAGAATTGTTAATTGAAGTTATAATTATTTACAAAGGATTATTATCATTATTAGTTTCTTGAAACCATATAACTTCTTAAAAAATATTGGTATTAGGAATACTTAAAACTATACATCTGTATCCAAATTATATGTATTAAGTATAGTTAGTTATAAATTTAAAAATTATCAAATATTAGCAAAACATGTTCTTAAGTAATATTTTGAGTTTTTATATCTTGAGAAACTGTTGAAGAACACTGATTTCAAGGGCTGAAGGTGTCACCCCAGACTTGGTATAAACAGAAACAATATTTTATGGTTGAATTTGAAAACAAGCTCTACATATATTTTCTTTATGATTTCAGTGGTTGGCCGGTGTGGTTTCTTTGCAGACGAGCATTGCAAAACATCTTGCTCAAAAACAACTACTAAAACAATGTGCTGAACCAGCCAAAACAGAGGTCAGTCGGCCTGCAGTCCCTGGGCAGGTTGCTACAGACAACCAGACTAGTGGTAACAACAGTCATGCTGTGGTCACTATGGACAGTGGTGGTGTTTCTCAAACTGCTGGAACTGTTAATTGTGTTTCTGATAATGAGAAAAGCTCAATGACCTCAATATTATCCCCCATTGCTGTAGCTACAACAACAGCACTGACCGGAACAACACCTGGATCGCTGATACAGTCTGTAAACTCCCAAACCACACTGGAAACCGATAAAACATTTGGTCACAATCGAGGCCTGACCACAGGCCTGACTTCATCCTCACACGATCATATTGTTGGGACGACGAGCAGCTGTGGCAGTGACCCTCCCACTATAGAAATCAAGCCATCGGGGGCAACCGTTTCACTTTTAAACAGCAGCAACAGCACATCTGCTACTCTGAATGGAGATGTTGATATGCAGGAGATGAGTGGCCGAACGTCCCTCACTTCTGTAAAACCAGACGCTCTTGTAATCAAAACAAAAAGTAATAGTAACGAATCGGCAGTAGCTCCAAGTATCATGAAGGTCACATGGCCCTGTGGTAGCACGGCCGCAGTAAGTGCATCGTCTTCATCACTGGTATCGACTCCTGCATCAGGCAAGAATCTAGTGATTAGTACGACCAATAAAGCCAGCAACACACTGATGACCAAAGTAATGTCCGGTGCTGGTCAAGGGGGCACAATTATCTGTAATAATGCTGGTAAACTTGGCACCAACTCTTCGATGGTCATACAACGGTTGGCTATGCAGCCCTCAATGAAATTGGCCGGGAATATGGTTGGAAAGTTGTCCACGACCATCTCAAGTGCTAATGGCGGTGGTACGAAAGTAATAACTGTCTCTGCACCATTACAAAGTAAGCTATTATTTATTTTTTTTTGTTTTGCAGCCATTGTTGCCCAACATTGATTTTATTTATTGATGTAGCTAGTTATACCTGGGTGCTCTGAAAGTAATGCCTGTTTTTTTAAAATCTCAACAGATACTAGGAACACATTAACATCATTCTGCCTTGGTGGTGGTGTTTAAAACATGCAGACTGTATTCTCTGCAGAGGGTTAAGACCCACCCAAGAAAAAATAAAGGGGTGTCAACATGCATTTGTTGGTGAGGCTTCAGTTCTGTAGGTCTTGGAGTGTGGAGTATCTCTTCATTGTTATTACGCCCAGTTGCAATTTGACCCAGGGTGGTAGTATTTGTTAGTTTCCTATCTATGGGTCAAATAGATGTCTTTTAAAAATTAGTTGTATTGGGCTAGTACTACAAGAGTTGTTCTAAAAGTTTTGCCTCATGCTTATTTCCACAGAAATCACAACATTTACTGGTAACACAAAAACTACATTCCGACCTGTCGACTGGGCTTAGAATATGCCAACTGAAATGTCTGCAGGTGATTTTAAACCCCCCCCCCCCCGAAAAAAGTGTGTTGGTATGATTCTAAATTGCATCTTGTGGTGAAGCTCCAATTCTATAACTTTGAAGAATGTGGACTAACTTTTTACTGCCATTACTCTTAGGTTCACTCTGACCCCGAGTTGTATTACCTGTTAAGATTCTCTCTATGGGTCAAGTGGTATTACCTGTTAGTATTCTCTCTATGGGTCAAGTGGTATTACCTGTTAGGATTCTCTCTATGGGTCAAGTGGTATTACCTGTTAGGATTCTCTCTATGGGTCAAGTGGTATTACCTGTTAGCATTCTCAATATGGGTCAAGTGGTATTACCTGTTAGGATTCTCAATATGGGTCAAGAGTTAGTTTCCTATCTATTTTATATGAATACCTGCATTTAAGAACAAGATTTTTTTTATTAGAGCAATACGCTTGGCTCTCACTTGGCCCAGTTGGCTGGGGCTGTTGAATACACCAACTACATCTCTGCAGAGGTGTAAGACTCCCCTATGAGTGTCAAATACTAAGCAATCTGATGGTGAGGCTCCAGTAATGATGGTGCCTTAGGGAATGCTGAGTACTCTTTCATTGCCACTTTGGCCTGGAATAGTAGCACCAGATAGGGTTCTATCTATTGGTCAAATAGAACTGATTGACATTTAAACTGTGTGCAAACAAATGACTTATGCTAAACTGAATTGCTTGAAAATGTACTGTTTAATCATTTGTGTGTAAGCAATGACTGATGTTTGAATTGTAAGTGATACATAGCAATACTTGAAAACATTTAACTATGTGCAAACAAATGATTAATTATAAATAGAATTATTTGTATTAGATAGAAATAAATGAAACCATTTAACTGTGTGTAAAAAAAAAAAAAAAAAAAAAAATGAATTCAGTTTCGGTTGAAAATGTTATCTACAAAATGTTTTGAGATCATATATTTAATACGTATATACATATAAAAAGGATTTTGGCATTAAATAACCTACAATGGTTGATATGCCATAAAACCAAACCAAACTAAATCATATATATTTAATATATATGTATAAAGAGGATTTGGCATTAAATAACCTACAATGGTTGATGTGCCATAAAACCCAACCAAACCAAATCATATATATTTAATATATATGTATAAAGAGGATTTGGCATTAAATAACCTACAAAGGTTGATATGACATAAAACCCAACCAAACCAAATCATATATATTTTATATATATATATATATATATATATATATATATATATATATATATATATATATATATATATAAAGAGGATTTGGCATTAAATAACCTACAATGGTTCATGTGCCATAAAACCCAACCAAACCAAATCATATATATTTAATATATATGTATAAAGAGGATTTGGCCTTAAATAACCTACAATGGTTGATATGCCATAAAACCACAAAATGTTAATTAGAATTTTTCACTCCTTCCTAAATAGAAGCATCTATATGATCATGAACCACGAAATGTTAATTAGAATCTTTCACTCTTTCCTGAATAGAAGCAGCAATATTACCATTGTTGTAACGAGAACGCAATGGGTTCATAGGTCATCTAGTATTAAAATAAGGAAAGTTACTAATTTGATGTTTGTATAATTTAATTTTACTTAGCTAAAAGAAGTTTGACAAAGAAAACCCAGTTAGTAACTCAGTAGAAGAGAACATGACTTATCGTGTGTGTCAAAGCAAGCTCATTTATGCCTGGTGTGCAAAATGAGTCATATGCTAGAGAGAGAGAGAGAGAGAGAGAGAGAGAGAGAGAGAGAGAAAGAAACATGGCCACCTTAATACCTCAATTTAAGATAAGACATGGTCTTGATGGAGGAGAATTTCTGAAAGTGGTATGTGCAAAATGATTTGGACCGTTGCAACGATGGCATGATATGGAACCACATAGATCCCTGGTAGGAAGCTTCCTCGTTTTATCCTGTGTTGTTCGTACTTGCTTTGTCACACAACATGAGTCATCTTCTCTTTTACATCGTCAATAAGAAATGAGGAAAATATTAAAATTAAATTTTAAATAATTGCAGTTTTCGTCAAATTGATGTTCATATAATTTAATTAATATGCCTAAAAAAAATGAATGTCATTGAAATTTTAGTTTAATGGAACATGTTTTTGTTTGAATTCAGGTTCGAAGGCTGTGCCTACATCATCTTCCTTGCCAGTTTCTCATTCAAAATCCGTGGTTGCCAATACTCTCAGCTCATCACCTGCCATTGTCAATTTGAACACAACATTGCAGCACTGCATTGAGGGACAGGGAGGTAAAGTTCAGTTGCCATGAGTCTTTTATATGCTGCAATCAGACTCATTGAACTAGTTTGATAAAGTCTAAGATGTTAAATTTAATGAAGGTGTTTATATTGCAGTAGTTATTGTCATAGAAAATGGACACAGTGAAACCAGTCTTGATACTTTTTGAACAGCAGTTTTTGAGGTGAAATACAGGAATATGCTAGTGCAACATACTCCATAGTTAACAGATCTATTTGCTACTTTTTCTTGTTTCCCTAAACTGAAAATTAATCTCCAGGTTTAGATTTGAGGACATGGTGGACATATATAGAAAAAAACCTAACCAGCTTCATATATTAAAAGGGGAGGTGCTTTGACCAATAGAAAACTCAGTGGAATATGCATGTTAAATGCTTTGGAGACTGCATTCATTGTTCATATTGGAGGCATTCGTAGTGTAATGATTATCACTGTAGAAAATGGACATAGTAACCCCTGTTCAAATCCTGGACAAGGCTATTTACATTTCATATAACACCAATACCTTTTGGGAAAGATATGAATCCATCTATTTTCCCTCCAGCTATGAGTAAATAGTAGGGCAGACTAGGCTCTTTAATCAGACTTCAAATCTTGGACAAGGCTATTTACATTTCATATAGCACTAATACCTACTATTCTCCCTCCAACTATGGGTAAATAGTAGAGTTCTTTTACTTTTGTATATCAACCGTCTAGGAGGAGGAAAACTCTGGAATTAAACTTGTTAAACTCTGCTTCAAAAATTGACTTTTTATCACATCCTGCTCATGGTGGAGAGGTTGGGTAAGTAGATAAGATGTTAAATTCAATGTTTATATAAGTAATAAAATTAGTCCAGTTGGTGATACTATTGCTCAATTAGTTTTCAGACTTATGCTTAGGATTAGAATTGTATAACACTAAGTGAATGATACTGTAGTGGGAATCAATGAGTTATCCAAATGCCAGCAGCCAGAAGAAATACAAGTTGACAAAGTTCAACATCCTGTCTGGTATGCTAGGTGTAACATGATATACTTGATCTAACACTCTCGCCTGAAAACAGCAGTTACCCAGGTCTTGCTGAGTTCACCTGACTAATTCAGCCATCTAAGCTGACAGGACAATATTTCCCATGTGAGGTGGAAAAGGAGATTATGACTATTCAGTGAATCCTTAGAAAAGAAGATGAGTTTATTGATTGGCTATCTTTTGGTAGCTGGAATATGAGGAGACATACGTTTGCATGAACATAGAATGAGGATAAATCAAAAATACGAGACGGGTTCAATTCCAACTAGAACAAAAGAACTGATCCACACATTATGTCCATTAACCATTTCCCCTGACTTCTATGGCCTGAAAAACTAAATGGAGAGAAGAAAGTAACAGAGTTGTGTTTTTGTTTCGCTATTTGACATTTGGCTATTGTTGACAATCTGAATAAATCACCCTCAGACGAAATTATAAGAAGTGTTGCTAAAAGAAGACCAGGACAAAATAGTTTCTCATGAAATTTCTTGTTGGTCATTCAGTTTTTCACTGTTTTTTTAACTACTACAAAAATTTTCATTCGTTTTTTAATTTAAAAAAAAATTGTTTATTTATTTATTTTTTTTAACTCCTACAGAATTTTTTAACTTTTTAACACTAAAAAAATAGTTTAGATTTTAAACTTTTTGAAAAATTTTAATTTAATGTTTACAAAATTTAAATTTTGAATGTTTGCAAAAGTTTTCATTGTGTGTGTGTGTTGTTTTTTTTTTTGTTTTTTGTGGGGTTTTTTTTCTCAATAAAAAATTTTTATTGACTTTTTTTTTTTTTTTTCTCTCAAAAAAATTTTGTTGATTTTCTTTCTTTCTTTTTCTTTTTTTTTCTTTTTTTTTTTTTAAACTTTTGCAAAGTATTTCATTGATTTTTAACTCCAAAATTTTTACAACTTTTTAAAATTCTTTACAAAATTGTTTTGCTTTTTAACCTTTAAAATTGATTTTTAACTCCTGTAAAATTATTTATGTACTGATCTTGATATTTTTATAAATTATTTTTATTTATTTTCCATCTTTTCATTGTGCCTGAGAACAGAAGTGGAATTAAGTAAACTTGATCAGAAGTTAGTGCAAATTCTTGCCTGGCAGCGACTGCAGCAATTGCTTCCACAACAACAAACGACAGCAGCAACAACAGAAAAGAAAAGCATCTTAAATGGACTTTTGTCTCAATCAGGTAGCGTCTTCACATCTTTTCTGAGTAACTTGATTTAAACCACAGCAAAACATGATGAAGAAAAAAATTGATTATCCGTGTTTTTTTTTTTTCTTAGAATATGCTGCCATATCCCCTGTTGAGAGTTAAAATCTCCCCAAAAAAGGGTGTCCTAGGTATGACACTAATCCGAATTTGATGATGAGGTTCCAGTTCTAGAGATCGAAACAGTGGGCAATACTCCTTCATTGCCATTACTCCCAGATCCACTCTGGCCTGGTGTAGTAATACTTGTTAGGGTCTCATCTATGGGTGAAATAAATTTGTTTAAAAATTATTATAACAAAAATTTTTATTGTATAGGAATACATGATTCCATATAATTGTAAATTATTTGTATTAAGAATAGTTACTTGAAGCTATAATAGTTTGCTAAGGATTCTTATTATTAGTCACTTGAAATTATATTATGGTCCCCTTGGTGTAGTGACTAACATACTGAACTGTGATGTCATCATAAGCAAATTCAGACTCTAGTCATGCTATTATGTTCATTTTCAGACTAATACCCTTAGGAAACTCCCTTATCCCCCCCCCCCAACTATGGGTTAAATTGTACTACTACTGTTCAACTACAAGGATGGTTTTGGCATTAAATAACCCACAAAGGCTGATATGCCATTGAACCAACCAAGCATGTGCAAATAAATGATTATTATTTAATAGAAATAATTGAAATAATATTCTGTATAAATTATTAGTATTAGATTGGAATACTTGATGCCATATAACTGTAAATTATTTGTATTAAGAATAATTGAAGCAAGAAGGATTATTTTTAGTTACTTAAAACCATATTACTGTGTTGGGCGGGGTCTCCTTGTCATTGTGACTAATATGCTTTTCAGTGCCATTAAAATCAACTAGTCAGCATAAACTTAAATCAGGAATAATTCAATGAAAGAATCTTATTTGTAATTGTTACTTGAAGAGAAATGTGAGTAGGGCAGGAGATGGTCATACCCCAATCTTCTAAGGCTGCTTGCCTGCCTAGAAAAGTTGTATACAAAATCTGGGCCTGAAAACCAATATCTGGCACCACAAGTCAAGCCACAGAAAAGAATCAATAATTATCTGATTTTTGATTGCATGTTGTTATAAATCAGTAGACATATTAGAATGAGATTTAATTTTATAATTAATTATGTTACTGAAAGCCATTTGTGATTCTGATTCACTGGGTGAAGAATGAAAACTCTTGTTATGATAAGCTATGAAAAATGGAATTTGATGGCTTCAATATCTGTCGATATTTCTGAGATGAGGTATTATGTACATTATTTACATTTTTTGGACTATTGTCCTCATCTTTGTTGCCATGTTTATCACAACGTTTCGGCCATTGTACATTATCCACTGTGGATAAAGGCGTTGGTTAAATCCAGTGACATACCCAAAGAGTGTGAGTTCAATACCCGGTGAAGGCAGTGGAGAACTTTCAGAGGGAAAATTAACAAGAGATTACTGACATCCATTAAACATGGCTCGTGGAACTAGAACAGTCTACCCTAGTAAGCGAAATATTTGATGGCTTAATTTTGCCATTTTTATCTCAAAATTGTTTTAAGCAAGTTTTATCACTCAATATATATGCTTTGGTTTGAAAACCAGAAAGGAAAGGTTTATCAATAATAAGGAATAATTATGAACATTACTGGTAAAATAAAGCAATTATTTGATGATATAAACAATGAGTTTTTCCAATTTTGATTTAAAATTTGTTTAAGCTAGTTTTGGCACTCAGTCTTTGTAGTGCTTTGAAAATAAGAAAGAGATTATTGGTAGTCAGAAATTAATGCAATTATCATATTTACCAACCCCTCTGCTCGGGCAGGATATGACACAAGGTCAATTTTTAAGCGGAGTTTAACAGGTTTGAATTCAGAGTTTTCCTTCTCCTAGACTAGTTGCCTCACCAAGGCTGAAGAACCTAGTCTGCCCTACTATTTACCCATAGCTGGCGGGAGAATAATTGGATTCATACCTTTCCCAAGGGTATTAGTGCCATGTGAAATGCAGTCAGTCTCGTCCAGGATTTGAACTTGTGTCACCGTGTCAATTTCCTATGACGATAACCATTACACCACGGGCACCTCCAAAAACACCACGGGCACCTCCTTAAAATTAATGCAATTATGACTAATCGAATAGAACTGTTATATGTATAATGTAAATATATTGCTAATGATTTTACTATAGAAACGCATAAAGGAAGAAAAAAGGGATTGTCATTGGTCAGGAATTAATAGAAGCATTACATTAACAGCTTGATTCTGTTAGTATAATCTAAATATATTGCTAATGATTTTACTATAGAAATTCATTGTAACCCAAAGCCTGCCCTATTTGTTTGAGAATTAAATATTTACTGGCGAACTGGTTAGAGTAACCAAAATTAAAATCTTGGTGTGTCTGCAAAGTCTAGTGATGAACCCCTAGAATAACTTATTGTGTCCCCACAAGTATATCCGATCTTTTGTGTGGTCTGGTGACTCATGCCTCTTGCATTCTTTACATGGTTGGATCAGAACGGGAACAACTTCAAAGGAATAATCAAATCCTTTAAGTAACTTAACAATAAATTTTATTGTCTATTTCTTATGTAGAAGGAAAACAAGAGAGTCCATTTATCAAGTTCCTTCTTAGCACTACTTAATTTTAATGATGGTCATGAAGAGCATCTTTTCCTTATGCTACTCTGGCTGACTGATCTCCTTAGACTAAAGAAGGGATCAAATAATGAATGTTTGATGACAGTATTAGTTAACACTCAGCAGAAGCCATTCCCACCTGGACCAATCAAAAGGGACATTGCTTTGAGAGAAAGAAGCTCCACCTACTTTGACCACCCATGAAGAAGACATTACTTTGTCTTATCTTTTTATTTGATGCTAGCCGCTCTTTGAATTTAGACATGACCTTTCAAACCAAACAATTTAATACCAATCACTCTTTAAATTTAGGATGTAAATTTTTTTACCCTTTTCATGTTTAATTTTTAAGGGCTGTTACTTGAAGGTCAGTTTTCCACCTGACTCACTAGTGGTCAGATTTTCAAAATCATTATTTAATTTTAATGTTCCACATTCACCATTTGCATACCAGCATGCAGCCACCCTTGCCTGAGGGACATTCAGCCACCCTTTCCTCTTATCAGTGTGTCATTCTGTCACAAATATTAAGAGGAAAAGGATTATCAATGGTCAGGAATTATTAGAAACATTACTGATAAATAAAACTTATTTGATATTTTATTTTTAGATTTGGTTTGGTTTGATGGCATATCAACCATTGTAGGTTATTTAATGCCAAATCCTCTTTATACATATATATGAAATATATATGATTTGGTTGGTTTGGTTTTATGGCATATCAACCATTGTAGGTTATTTAATGCCAAACCTGATTTATTCATATATATTAGATATATATGATTTGGTTGGGTTGGGTTTTATGGCATATCAACCATTGTAGGTTATTTAATGCCAAACCTGATTTATTCATATATATTAGATATATATGATTTGTAAACGTAAGTCAACAGACTTAAATACTTCTAAGTTCACTAACAATTTAATTAACCAAACATTTGTTTACACACAGATGATCAAACAGTTCTTTTTTTTACAATTTAGCATGTCATTTGTTTGCACTCAGTTTAAATGTCAAACAGTTCTACCAGGTGTTACCACTCCCGGCCAGAGTAGATCTGGGCTTTGCAAATTAGGAAGAAATGTATTATCAATGGTCAAGAATTACTCTAAGCATTACTGGTAGAATAAGGCTAATATGTAACTGTTTAAAGGAGGGAGAAGAAGGGGGGGGAGAAAATTAAAAATTATAAAAAATTAAAATAGAAATAAAACAAAACTAAAAAAATTAGTAAGAAAAATAGGTCTCTCAAGTTTGTAATAATGTCTGGTTACCTTCAGTTTTTTTCAACTCTCTTAATCCATCTAATAAGGAAAAAGTGCCAGTGTCTTCATGGCCCACTTAAATAGGCAGTGTTGCGTATTTAACTGGTTGTTTGCAACAGCCAATCAGATGTACGGTAGAGTGATCTACACTCGTCCAAAATCAATAATAGCTATGTTATAAAGTTAGAGGGTGTATCAGAGATTGATCTCTGATAGGATTGGCTTGGCAAGGGGAGTATGATATTGAAAAACCTGAAATCTCTGTTGACTCTAAGCAAAGTACATTGCTGACAATGTCCTCCAGCAACCAAAATGTCATAAGGAGAGTATATTTAAAGTAGAATAAGGCTAATATGTAACTGTCAAATGTAATCTTAAAAAAATCTTTCATTGTTTTATGAGTGAATTCTACATTTTAAAAATTTCCTTTTTCTTGACCAGGTTCTGCTGAGATTCAAGCTCGAGCATTGTTATGTCCTCTGACAGGAAAAGGTGAGCCTGTCTCGATGCCATACAGGGCACTCAGTATTGGCACAGGTAAGCTTTTTTGTTTCCTTTTTAATTTCAACAATCATATAATACGAGGGATGGTAAAAAAATGTAATGAAATTTTATTCACCAAGACAGAAAGGGAAAATGAATGTGTTACATAGCCACAATTAACGCCATGTGCGAAACAGACATATAATGTTCATAACGATAGAACATATAAAGAACATAGGAATCTCGAAATTTGAAAACACATAACAACTTTTTGTTCAGGTACGAAACCTTTTTATTAACTTTGAGTTAAAGGTTTTGACATAAGGAGGAGAGACACAATCTCGCTATGCTGTCTTATTCATTTGGCCCCTATCTCGTGCAGCACCCACGGCGCGCAAATTCGTCTTGCCTCAGCGAGCCCCAAAAGTCAAACCTCCTCGTTCGGCGTCTAGTTTTCAACTCTCTGACTTTCTTCGAAATCTCCAAAATCCTCCGCGCGCTTCCGGTGCGTGACATCACTCGCACCCTATCACCCCGCTTCGTCTTGGGCTATTGTGACATCTCTGAGTGACACGTCCGCCCACATGTTACCACCTGCATCAAGGTTGCACCTAACTAACCCATGTGCTGAGCCGAAAGGCCCTCAGCCTAACTAAACCCAAAGGCATGAATTGAAATCCCTTGGCCATTATATTACAAATGAAACATTAATTTTTTTCAAAATAACCCCTTTGGGATTTAAAACACTTATTCCAGTGAGTTTTTTATTGGTCAAAGTATTTTTAAAACTCCTTTCTTGATGTGTTAAACTCTACCATCATATTTCTTTTTAATGTTCTCATTATCAAATCTTAACCCTTGAGATAATTTATTTTAGTTTCTTAAACTGGAGATTTTATATACAACAAGGGAGGTCTGATGTGTTTGGTGAGTATTGTATTTGCATTATCCTGTCCTAAAACAGGTGTTCAAAAAGTATTGAGACTGGCTTCATAATTTGTTTACATTGGCATTAAATTGTCTTGACTTTGAGACAACTGTCTGTTAGATTTACATACAGTACAACATATATTCATCTAACAGCTAATCGGCTTTAAGATATCTTGGCACCCCTGTTTGTTGGGAGTGAGTTTTATCTTGGAGCTCTATTAAAGCCCTGTATATTTCTTTTTGGTTAGTTTAGTATTTGATGCTATACCATTGTTTGGCACTCCTGCTTGTTGGGAGTGAGTTCTACCTTGGAGCTCTATTAAAGCTCTGCATATTTCTTTTTGGTTAGTTTAGTATTAGATGCTATGCCATTGTTCGGCACTCCTGTTTGTTGGGAGTGAGTTTTATCTTGGAGCTCTCTCAAAGCTCTGTATATTTCTTTTTGGTTAGTTTAGTATTAGATGCTATGCCATTGTTCGGCACCCCCGTTTGTTGGGAGTGAGTTTTATCTTAGGGCTCTATTAAACCTCTATATATTTCTTTTTGGTTAGTTTCGTATTCAATGCTATGCCATTGTTTGGCACTCCTGCTTGTTGGGAGTGAGTTTTATCTTGGAGCTCTATTAAAGCTTGGTATATTTCTTGGTTAGTTTAATATCAGTTGCCTGGAGATGCTATTGTGATGCAACTGCATCCCCTGCTGCCTGTGCATTTTGTACTTTGTGCATTTTGTTGTACTGCTGCATATGCTGCTGTACCATGATATCAGGATTCCGTGCTGTTGCACTCTACAGATGCACGTACCAGTTGTATCACAAGGACAAAGAAAAAGAAAAGACAACTAGGATTCAAGAGACTGGGCTTACTCCTTGATAGGGTTGGGTATGAAACTCTATGGCCTTTCTCCAGCTTTACTCTCTCTCCCACCCCTTCACATGGCGTGAACTCTAGCTTGCTACTGCTATGTTTTAAGAGTAGATACAGATCCTTATTGTGGGTTCTTTCGTTCTGAGTTGATCTACAATTCTGCTCTGACACGATGTAGGTCCTTGTAGCACTTTTCCTACCCTGGGCTGACCTGCTCCATTCTCAAAATCCAACTCGTAAATATGGAGCTTGCAATCCTCTCCTATTTCCGGATGTGGATTATCCAAGTTTAGGTACAAAAAAAAAATGGCTAATCTCTTTCATCTATTATTTCACATCTAGCAAACGAGATAAAAATGCCCAGCAATGGGTTAAATAGTAGCACTGCTGTTCTTCTACAAGGATGGCTTTGGCATTAAATAATCCATGAAGGTTGATATGCCATTAAACAACAAAGAAACCACAATCAAAACTTAGATCACGGCAATGGGTTAAATAGTAGCACTGCTGTTCTTCTACAAGGATGGCTTTGGCATTAAATAATCCATGAAGGTTGATATGTCATTAAACAACAAAGAAACCACAATCAAAACTTAGATCACAGCAATGGGTTAAATAGTAGTGCTACTGGTCTTCTACAAGGTTGGCTATGGCATTAAATAATCCATGAAGGTTGATATGCTATCAAACAAACAAACCAAACCAAACCAAACCAAGATAAAAATGAATCTCCCTTATCCTGAAATTTTTAACCAGCATTACCATACTCAATGTTATCTTGCTAACATACCCACAAATATATGTGTAGGCCCTATATGGATATACACATATGCACGCATGTGTTTATTAAATTATATTTGATATTGAGGTTATTATTAATATAATTTGTAGTATATCACCATTTTTAAAACTCGATCATTATCATCATGTCGTGCTGCTAGCACGGATATCCATGACCCTCTCTCGCCACTTTTCCTTATCGTTCATCGCCTCTGGCAGGTCTTCTGGGCTACATCCCGTATCCTCACATAGCTGCTGTATGTATGTTCTAGCTGGTCGTCCTGCTTTAGCTCGTCCATATGTGGGGGTCCATAGGAGTACATCACTTATGAGCTCGTCCCTGCTCCTCCAGCAGTGTCCTGCATGCCTGGTTCGTCTAACTTGGATAGTTTTCGTAATGGGAGGCAGGTAGCTGTATAGTTGCTGCTTTGTGGGGTGTTGCCGCCAGGACTTGTTTAATATTGCTCACAACATTTTTGTGTAGTTGCCGTCTAGCTTCTTCTCCAGCTGTTTTGAACTCAATAATATCTTGTAATTGGTTTATAAAAAGAATGTATAAACATTATATTTGTTAATATATAGTTATAGTTATATTTCCACTATAAAAAATTTATATATATATATATTTTTTTTTTTTTTTTTTTTAAATAAAATTTGATTTTAAATTCTCTTTTTGCCAGAAGCAATGTAAGCGTTTCTGGATTATATTCAAATATGTAACTGTTTTCGAATAGAGGCGGTCACAATATCGTCTATTGACCGAAATAAATTTATAATGGAATTACCAAATTGAATTCTTTTTCGTCTGATTTTTAAAGTATATATATGCATAAATACACACACAGAGTCCTATGTATGGGTCAAATAGAACTGTTTGACATTTAAACTGTGCAAACAAATGAATATGCTAAATTGAATTGTTTGAAATAGAATGGTTCGATCATTTAAATGTGTGTAAACAAATGACTGATGTTTAATTGAATTGTCAGTGATACATAGCAATACTTGGAACCATTTTACTTTGTTGACTTATGCTAAACTGAATTGTTAGAAATAGAACTGTTTGATCATTTAACTGTGTATATCTACAAAATGAGGTTACAGATCATATAGATTTATTTTAAATCTATATTTTATAAAAACAGGATTTGGCATTAAATAACCAGCAATAGTTAATATGCCATAAAACCAAACCAAATTTAACCCAAACCTACGATAAATGTTTTCTTCTCAGCTACAACCTTGCACTTCTCATGGTTGATAAGTGCTTTACATTGATTTAGTTTGGATTTTTACTTTGTTGTCCCTTTGTAATAAACTTTTGTTGTATTCTTTATTTTTTAATTCTTATTTTATAGTCCTTTGCAAATCGTTGCCAAATGGCCTTCCTGGCAGTGATTTTGAGTTTTTAAAAAAGAAGAAAAGTAAAAAAAATGATAACTTAGCTTGAATCCACCATACTCCTGTGCACATGGATTAGAGAAATTCAGTAAGGTCTTCTTCAAAAATTATATTCTAAGTGTTGTATACTCACATAATACATATACACCTACATATGCATGCACGCAGAATCATAAGAACAACACAATAAGACGAGCGACACAGTTCTTAGAAAAATATACCTCTCACTTTATTTGAAAAGGTTGTGTGTGAGAGGGAGTTGGAGACCGAACAGAACTGCAACATATTGACCTCCCCACTCTATTAGCCATAACCGTGTTTCTTTCCCATTCTCCTGGGCTGCTCAACTGGAGGCCCAGTTCTCTGCTGGGTGCTGGCTTTCTCTACCACATCTTGTCTCCAAACTGCTTTCCTGTGCACTCAGTTATATAATAGTTCACCGCCCACTCAATCTCTCCCCATAACTGGCCATCGGAATATGCACTTCCGCCGTCTTTGGAATTGCATGTTTGATCGTCATAGAACAGAAATAACTGTCATGCAGTTCACAGGTCACTCTCTGCCGGTGCATCAGTTTGTGACAGTACCGTGGAATTTTAACCCTGTCCCATATTGTCAGTCAAGCTCGCCCACACCAATGGAATATGCACTTCTGCCGTCTTTGGAATGGCATGTTTGGCGGAGTCGGAGGTCAATATACAACATAAGTACATTAAATTTCAATGCATTTTTTTGGTATTGGTTTTCTAGATTTCTTTTTGTATATTTTCAGGTGCTGACATGGATGTGTGCTTAACTCTCTTTGGACATTGCAATTATGTATCACCTAAACATGCATTTATTTTCTTTGATGAGGTAAGCATTTTAAACTTGGACGGGAAATCCCTTTTTCATTTTCTATTTGAAAACATTGTTTTCTTTCTTAACTCCTAGGATGAATTATAAAATTGAAAATTAGTAATATCTGGGTAATTAAGACTAATAAATACTATCTACACCTTAATATATAACCCAGTTGGTTTGGACTGCAGAATACACCGACTGTATCTCTGCAGAGGGGTGTCCCCCCTCCAACTCAAATGAGTGTCCTGTATGTGACACTAAACAATCTGATGGTGAAGCTCTAGTCTTGGAGCTTTAGGGAATATGGAGTACCCCTTCATTGCCATTACTCTCAGGTTCACTCAGACCTGGAGTGGTAGCACCTGATAGGGTCCTATCAATGGGTCAAATAGAAGTCTGACATTTAAACTGTGTGTAAACAAATGACTTATGCTGAATAGTATTGTTAGTGATAGCAATACTTGAGGCCATTTAGCTGTGTGCTGGCAAATGATCGGTAGTAAATAAAAATACTTGAAACCATTTAACTGTGAGAAAAAAATGAGCTCAGGCTTGTTTAAAATGTTATCTAAAAAATGTGTTTACAAATTGTATATATTCAATATATCAGTATAAACATAATTCGGCATTAACTAACCTACAATGGTTGATATGCCATAAAACCCAACCAAACCAAATCATATATTCAATATATATGTATAAAGAGGATTTAGCATTAAATAACCTACAACGGTTGATATGTCATAAAACGCAACCAAACCAAATCATATATTTAATATATATGTATAAAGAGAATTTGGCATTAAATAACCTACAATAGTTGATATGCCATAAAACCCAACCAAACCAAATCATATATATTCAATATATATGTATAAAGAGAATTTGGCATTAAATAACCTACAACGGTTGATATGTCATAAAACGCAACCAAACCAAATCATATATTTAATATATATGTATAAAGAGAATTTGGCATTAAATAACCTACAATGGTTGATATGCCATAAAACCAAATCAAACCATATATATTCAATATATATGTATAAAGAGGATTTGGCATTAAATAACCTACAATAGTTGATATGCCATAAAACCCAACCAAACCAAATCATATATATTCAATATATATGTATAAAGAGGATTTGGCATTAAATAACCTACAACGGTTGATATGTCATAAAACGCAACCAAACCAAATCATATATTTAATATATATGTATAAAGAGAATTTGGCATTAAATAACCTACAATGGTTGATATGCCATAAAACCAAATCAAACCATATATATTCAATATATATGTATAAAGAGGATTTGGCATTAAATAACCTACAACGGTTGATATGTCATAAAACGCAACCAAACCAAATCATATATTTAATATATATGTATAAAGAGGATTTGGCATTAAATAACCTACAATGGTTGATATACCATAAAACCAAATCAAACCATATATATTCAATATATATGTATAAAGAGGATTTGGCATTAAATAACCTACAATGGTTGATATGTCATAAAACGCAACCAAACCAAATCATATATTTAATATCTATGTATAAAGAGAATTTGGCATTAAATAACCTACAATGGTTGATATGCCATAAAACCAAATCAAACCATATATATTCAATATATATGTATAAAGAGGATTTGGCATTAAATAACCTACAATGGTTGATATGCCATAAAACCCAACCAAAAGAAATCATATATATTTAATATATATGTATAAAGAGGATTTGGCATTAAATAACCTACAATGGTTGATAATTTGGTATATGTCTTTTTTTTGTGTCCATTTGTCAGTTCTCAAGCCCCAAAATACTTTCTGCTGAGTCAAGGTACCACTATATTTGTATTTTACAAATTATTTCATGGGTCTTTTTTTTTCAGGAATAAGAAAAAAGTTATCTTAATATATATTTTATGTTTCTTATTTTACTATCAACTAAAATAGAACAAAAATTGAAACACATAAAAACAGTTTAGGAAATATGTTTGAACATTTAGTTAGGTAAATAGTTTTTAAAAGATTTGGTTTAGTTTGGCTGCATTTTATGGCATTTCAACTCTTTTGCGTTATTTAATGCCAAATCCTGTTCATGCAAATATATTAAATATATATGATTTGTAAACACATTTTGTAGATAACATGCAAATAAATGAACTCTGAATCATTTAAACATGTTAGCTACAAACTGTTGGTTTGTTTTCAAACAGTTAAATGGTTTCAAATATTGCTATTTAGTGCAAATAATTATATTTCATACTAACGCTTGCACCCTCTTGCAAGCTTGTCAGAGATGATCTGATCAGCTACATGTCCCACGCTTGACTCCAATTCTCTGCACTCTGTCTAAATCTGACCGTGTGGTTCTCATCACGTGGTCTCCTTCCGGTTACACACCTGTTGTACCCGACTGGCCTGATGTGCTGTCATATCCCTGTTTACTCATCACAGCGTGACAAAGCACATGAGGTCACTAGGAACGAACCGAAAATCTATGTCATGTTATATAACAATATATATATATATATATATATAAACAGTATATGGCATTAAATAACCTACAAAGATTGATATGCCATAAAACACAACAAAGAAAGTAAACCAATAAAAAGAATAAAAGGCCATGGAAAGGAAAATAAATATTTTATTTTCAATGAACCTTCAGTTGTGTTCAGCAAATTTGCCTAAACCGGATCTAACATAATCTGAAACAAAAAAAAAAGAGATTAAATAAAGAAAATACTTAATGTTATATAAATTTTTGTATTTGTTTTACAAATATTTATTTGTTCTATTTTTTAAAATTTTAGACAACTCGTCATTATGAACTGCTCAATTACAGTGAACATGGCACTACGGTGGACAATGTTTTGTATTCGTGTGATTTCTCTGATAAAACAGCAACCACTCCACAGCCGACACCATTTGTTGCTTCTGTTCGAAGCATCATTAACAAGAAAAAAACCAATTCCAGCAGCCCGGGAACTTCAAATAATTGCAATTCTGCTGCAAACTCCTGCCACAAAAAAGATGCAGCTGAAGAAACCGATAAAGAAAAGACATCATCAGTTCATAACAGACCTACAATGAGTGCTCGGTGTCGAGGGGTAAGGCTACTTTGTGTCTTTTTATACTTATTTGTGGAAGAACTGATGTGAAATAGAATATGGCACATTTGATTTTGGATGCATGTAAATAATAACAAAATTTGTTTGGTTTGTTTGCTCCTAATCAAAGCCAAACCCACCAATGAGGGGTGTGTGTGGACTTAATCTTAGATCCATGAGAGATCCTTGGTGAGTTACCATGGCATAATGGCTGATGTGCTCATCTGTGACATGATTGAGAGTTAAAATTCCAGTCACACTATTACATTCCCTTTTGGGCTAATACTCTTGAAAAACGTATGAAGCCTCTTATTAAATAACCCACAAAGGTTGATTTGCCATTAAACAAAGGAACCAAACCAAACAAATTTGAGACCCTAAATATGTCTCAGCCTGGAGGCCACTTTTGTTTGCAGCAGCTCTGGTCACAATACCTTTGTTATTATTTTAAAGAAAGAAAAGAATTAAAGATTTTTTTTTTTATTTTATGTTTTTTTTATTGACATGCTAAAAAGAATATAAGGCATAATGAAATTACACACACACACACACACACACACACACACACACACATATATATAATGAAATTATACACACACACACACACACACACACACACACACACACACACACACACATATATATATATATATATATATATATATATATATATATATATATATATATATATAATGAAATTATACACACACACATATATATATATATATATATAATGAAATTACACACACACACACACACACACACACACACACATATATATATATATATATATATATATATATATATATATATATATATAATGAAATTATACACACACACACACACACATATATATATATATATATATATATATATATTTATATATATATATAATGAAATTATACACACACACACACACACATATATATATATATATATATATATATATATATATATATATATATAATGAAATTATACACACACACACATATATATATATATATATATATATATATATATATATATATGATGAAATTACACACACATATATATATATATATAATGAAATTACACACACACACACACACACACATATATATATATATATATATATATATATATATATATATAACAGCAAATAAGAAAAGTTTCAGGAAAAGAGTGTTTAATGCTGTGACACTATGGACATTTGGCATATTAGCATAGAGTTAGATGTGTGTGTATGTGCATATCACGGTGGACAGAAAAAAAATGGGGGGAGGGAGCCCAGAGTGCTGTCAGTTGGAAAGAGATGCACTCAATCCGCCGATGGCCTTAGAACTAGGGTGGTCTGCTAGGATCTGAAATAGAAGAATTTGCGCCGGATGCATAAGAGGTGGTGGTAGGGAACAAAACCAAAGAAAGGTTCAAAGTAACACATACCCCTCCACCTGTGAGCAAGTCTAGTCCTTCAAATCTCAAGTTTGACTTTTTTCTTTTTTCTTTTTTTTTTTTTTTTTTTTTTTTGTGACACCAGCTTGGGCTCTGTGCAATAAACACAATGTAGGGTCATGTAATGCAATGAACAAATGCTCTCCGTCCTGTAATTGCAGAGCCAGTATAAACCTAAAAATATTAGAATTATGGACACAGTAGATCCGTTATTTAAGTTTGAAACTTAAGTAACAGACACATTCTGTCCGTTATTCTAATAGGTATATATAAGAGGGTCAACTGAAAAGTTCATAGGCTAACCAAGGTACACTCATTGAATGTGACCAAATAAAGTTTACTTTTTAACATTGTCCTCCTTGTAGTCCAAACATTTTTCCATCAGTGTTGCAATGCTTGGACAGTAACAGTTATTGTGGGAAATGGACTCTTTCACCTTAGTATGGCAACCAGTCTAGGAGAAAGAAAATTTTAAGTTCAAACTTGTTAAACTCAGATTAGAAAGATGACCTTGTGTCACATCCTGCTCATATGGAAGGGTTGAATGTGTGCATATATATATATACATATACATATAGTAGAACCTCTGTTATCAAATGACTCAAGTCGAACAATTCAGAGTAAAAAAATGCCTCAATGATTGAACAGATGTTTAAATTTTAAACACACGAGTCTAGCCAGTGAAAATGGAATGTGTGCAAGTGACTGCCGAGGCAACCCAAACACAGCCAAACAGCTGGCCGAGTCTACTCAAGCAGCACTGTTTCAATTTTCAAATAAATCAGTTGTCGAATATATATTATCTTTTCTTTTTCATCGCAATGTACTTCAATTCTAGCATTTTAATACGTTTTATCTTTTCAGATAAAAAAACAGTGTAGCTGTAAAGGAAGTAGTTCAAGTCTAATTGGAGGCAGTGGTGCAGGCTGGGAAGGAACAGCACTGTTGCATCATGGGAGCTACATTAAAACAGGCTGCCTCCAGTTTGTGTTCAGTATTGTTGATCATGCGACTATTGATTCATCACCTTTTGTTAAACGAGAAAATTCATCAAATATAAAAAATGAACTGAAATCATCCTAGGATTACTTTTAAAATTGGACAATGTTTAATTATTATTTTTTTTAACTTTTAAAAAAAATTTTTTTAATTTTTTTTTTAAGGTACAAAAATATTGAAAAAAAAAAACTATTAAAAAAACAAACTTACATGAACAGAAACCAAAACCCTAAAGTAATTTTTATTTTTACAAATTGTTTCATATTTCAAATATACTTTTTTTGTAACTTTTGACGGCAGTGATAATCATAGAAACAACTAAAAAAAAAGAAAAACACCCCAAAATGACCACAATCAGTTTGTATTGTAAGCATTCTAAACTTTTTTGTGGGAGTTGCATTTCTGTTAGATATTGTAGTTGAGAAACAAAGTATTTGTGGTTTGAATATATCTGTTAATTGGTCGACCCAAGCGATGAAAAAATATTTTAGGACATCAGAAAAGTTAGTTTCTTTTGCTGATTTTCAGAGATGTAATTTGCAATGGTTAAAATTTGTGCATTTAAAAAAAAAAATTTTTTTTTTAGAATTTTTAAAAAAATGTTTTTCTATAACTTCAGCAAGACATTGATGGCCTAAAAAAATATAAAATAAGGTGTATTTGCTATATGAAACGGAGTAAAAACAAAATCCCATCCCTCCCTCCCCTCCAAAAGCAAAAAAAAAGAAACACACATTTTGCATACACACATTCAAAAAAAAAATAATCTGAGACGATATTAAAAAAATTAAATAAAAACAGATTTTGAAAAAAAATATCTTTTTTTTTTTTTTTTTTTTTTTTTTTTTTCTCCCTGCCAAACATGTTGGAACAAATAAAAAGAAAATTATTCTTCAGGGGTGGGAGGTGGGGAATGGAACTTTGCAAATGAAAGGAAGAAAAAGTGACAAAAAAAGAAGAGGACCTCCCTCCCCACCAAATCTATGCAATTCCCCTCCCCCAAATTTTTTTGGGAGGTCCCCTTATAAAGCTCCATATCACTCTGTATCACCCTCATTCTCATCTTTTACATTTGGCGGCATTTGAACCCCCTCTCCCCCCCCCGACTCCTGAAGAAAGGAACACGCTGTAAATGTAGAGACACTTATACCTACCTCTACTTTTTGTTTTATGACATTGCACACACACAAACACACACAAACTGACTTATATATACATATATATATATATTTTGATATTTCTGTTTCAGGTGTGACTGAGGCTAATATCTTGTTAGTGCAGCATGTTCTCTACTTTGAAGTCAATTGCATTATCCTACTTGTACATTATTCTGATCTATATCTTTTACCTCTTTTCCCCCTTCCCCTCCCCCCGGTGAGATATTCTGTAACATTGGCTCACATCGTGTGGTGTGGGGTTTGCCCTCAGCCGGCTCTCCTCATGCCTTGTGCTATTTGTGGAAGATCTTTGTGCGGATATAAACTGCCTTTGGAACTCGGAGCTCCTCGCATTCGTCTATTCAAAAAGCAAAGATTTCCTTGTTGTTAATTCATAGTCACATTTTTTTAAATAATCTGTCAGCTGCCATCTTTTTTCACTTTCTTATTTTTTTATTTATTTTTTTTTGTTTTGTTTTCGTTTTTTGTTTTTTGTTTAATTTTATTTTTTCAAATTTCTACTCTCTTTTTCCCCCCCCCCCTTTATATTTCTTCATTATTTTTTGTTCTCTAATTCTTATCTTTCATCCCTGCTCTGATTCTTTCTCTTTCATTTAATTGTGTTTGTCTTTTGTGATTTTCTCTCTCTCTCTTTCATGACTCTCTCTCTCTCTCTCTTATGATTGTGTTTCTCTTTCATGACTTTTTCTTTCTCTCTGTTTCTTTTTATGATTCTCTCTGTTTTTCTTCTATGATTCTATCTCCTTCTCTTACGATTCTGACACACTCTCTCTCTCTCTCTTTTGTGACTTTTTTTAGCTTTTTCTTTCTTTCTTTTTTCTCTTTCTCTATAGGCTCTTTTCTTATTTCTCTCTTTTCTCTTTTTTTATTGTTGCTCTATTTTTCTTTTTTACTTTCTTTCTCTTAGATTCTCTTTTTTTCATTTGGCTTTTTTCTCTATTCTTTTTGTTTCAGTTTTTTTCTTTTTTTTTTCCCTTTCTCTCTCTCTCCTACATTTCATTTACTTAATTTTATTCCATGTAAATATTTTATAACTGAATTTATTCTTAAACAAGAGAAGAAAAAATATTTGGTTTTTTTGTTTTTATTTTGGTGATAACTTCTTTTATATTTACTGACTTGAGTAACGTCGTCCTATATTTTTCTTTTCAAGGTTTTTAGAATGAGTCCAGCAGAAATGTTGAGAACTAACGATGGAACCATATCATTTAGTCATGGTAACACGGATATCCCTGACCCTCTCTCGCCACTTTTCCCTATCGTTCATCGCCTCAGGCAGGTCTTCAGGACAACATCCTGTATCCTCACATAGTTGCTGTATGTTCGTGCTGGTCGTCCTGCTTTTGCACGGCCATGTGTGGGGGTCCATAAAACAGCCATCGAAAGATAACCTTGACCCACACTCAAATACAAATAATTACTTGAAACCATAAAATTATTAGTATTAGATAGAAATACTTGAAATCACTTTCACTGTTTGATTTCATTGTTTATAAACTCTCTTCTCTGCCTATGGTGTAATGGTTATCGCCATAGGAAATGAACACGGCGACTCGAGTTCAAATCCTGGACGAGAATGATTGCATTTCACATAGCACTAATACCCTTGGGAAAGGTATGAATCCAATAATTCTCCCTCCAGCTATGGGTAAATAGTAGGACAGACTGGGTTCTTCAGCCTTGGTGAGGCAACTAGTCTAGGAGAAGGAAAACTCTGAATTGAAACCTGTTAAACTCCGCTTAAAAATTGACCTTGTGTCATATCCTGCCCGAGCGGAGGGGTGGGTAAATAGGATAAACTCTCTGCTCACTCTGAATAATGTATACGATGAAGATTCTACTAGCCTAATGATGAACAATAATGCGGAAAATGAGTCCAAATTTGGGAAACAGTCTGCTGTCATTCCCCAAAAAGGATCGTATTCACCTCCCTGTCAAAAGCCATGGATACATAGCAGGAAAGAGTAGGTTTTCTAACACTGGTCTCTTTATAACTATATTAGGGAGAAAACCATGTTTTTATTTTTTTCTCTATAGCTATGTTATATGGAATTGGATTTTCTAAACCTGGTCTCCCAATAACTATATCTGGAGGAAACTGGGCAGCTGCGTGCTCACTGTTTGATGGTTGTCATGTGACAAGACTGGCAACAAGCCAGTTATATTGTGACTGGCTGTGTGGGCCAAGTATTTCTGGGGAGTGAAATCTGTGAAGGAGAACAGGGTAGCCTTTAAGTATATAAAAAGACTTTCTCTTCTTCTGAAATGATGACTTTAAGGGGATTTACTCAGCTTTGTATGCTGTTGATGTAAATGTGTTATGGGAGAGGTGATGGACACTGCCAACTAAATACTATTATTCATCCTGGTGGAGGTGCCCCTGGTGTAATGGTTATCGTTGCAGGATATGGACACGGCGACACGAGTTCAAATCCTGGACCTGACTGATTGCATTTCACATAGCACTAATACCCTTGGGAAAGGTATGAATCCAATTATTCTCCCTCCAGCTATGGGTAAATAGTAGGACAGACTGGGTTCTTCAGCCTTGCTGAAGGCAACTAGTCGAGGAGAAGGAAAACTCTGAATTGAAACCTGTTAAACTCCGCTTAACAATTGACCTTGTGTCATATCCTGCCTGAGCGGAGGGGTTGGGTAAATATGATTTCTCATCCTGGTGGTTTATTTGGTTGTGGATTGAAATGGAATGACATTTTAATGACAGGTTTTTCCTTTTAAGACAAGTTCTTTCATTTGAATTTTATTGAAGTCTACGAAAGGTAAGGATGAAGAATCACTGTAGTATTGCCATTTTTAAAAAAAAATCTTCCTAATCGTAATAACTGCTCTGAATATCCAGCTCAGCTCCTAAGTATTTGAACAAAGATTTAATCTACTTCTAATTGTTTGGTTTTGATGGTTTGATTTTAATGGCATGTCAACTTGTCTTAGGTTATTTCATTCCTCGAGATAAGGGAATTGCAGTCATTGTACATTTATATTTACATATTTTTATGTAATTGTTTGTAAAGAGTGTTTTTTGCATATGGCTAAATAATATAAAGTATTCCTATCTAATACAAATAATTTGCTTACAATTGTAGGATTTCAAGTATTTTTATCTAATACTAATAATTTTATGGTTTCAAGATATTATTTGTATTTGATAATAGTCATTTGTTTGTACACAGAATTTTAAGTCACTAATAATATTCCTTGGTAAATAACTTTAGCTTCAAGTAGTAATTCTTAATACAAATAATTTACGGATATATGATATCAAGTATTTCTAATATTAATAATTTCTATTTAATAATAGTCATTTATTAGCATTTGTTTCAATTAATATTAATAATAATCCTTAGTAAACAATTATAGCATCAAATAAAAATTCCGTGCCCGTGGTGTAGTCGTTATCGTCGTAGGAAATGGACACGGCGACACGAGTTCAAATCCTGGACGAGACTGATTGCATTTCACATAGCACTAATACCCTTGGGAAAGGTATGAATCCAATTATTCTCCCTCCAGCTATGGGTAAATAGTAGGACAGACTGGGTTCTTCAGCCTTGCTGAAGGCAACTAGTCGAGGAGAAGGAAAACTCTGAATTGAAACCTGTTAAACTCCGCTTAACAATTGACCTTGTGTCATATCCTGCCCGAGCGGAGGGGTTGGTAAATAGTATCAAATAAAAATTCTTAATACAAAAAATTTACAGTTATATTGCATCAAGTATATTTATTAGTTAGACGAACCAGACATGCAGGACATTGCTGGAGAAGCAGGGACGAACTCATAAGTGATGTACTCTTATGGACCCCCACACATGGCCGTGCAAAAGCAGGACGACCAGCTATTACGTTCACTTTCGGGCAAATACCCTTGGGAAAGGTATGAACCCCCTTATCCTCCCAGCTATGGGTTAAATAGCACCACTATTGTTCTTCTAGGAGAATAGCATTGGCATTAAATAACCTACAAAGATTGATATGCCATTAATCAAAGAAACCAAACCAACCAAACCTATACATCCCTTCATCACTAGAAACAAATTACCTATTCTTAGTTCATTAGCTAAGCTTTGGCTTAGTTAATAGTTGTCATCAAATCTATGAAGAAATATTGTTATACGAGTAATATACATCACTGATTTAAATGTATTAACAAAAAAATCCATCTCTTCTTCCCCAACTATAGTCAAATAATCTTAGTAGGGCAACCAATAAACCAGCTACCAGAGCTTACAGCATCTGTAGCAAATACAATATAGACATTATATGCATGCAAGAACACAGATATCACCATAATGAATGAGAATTAAAGTATAAAGTACAGTAATACCAGTTGTGGGGGACATTTCTTCACTATCTGCATGGAAAAACTCCATCAATGCCGCTATAGGATGTATGGGAATACTTCTTGCTTTTCAAACCTTAAAATCACTAAATAGCACAGAGAAAACCCGACCAAGAATTATGTGATTCATTTAATGGCAACTCCTGCCCAGTGATTGTCTCTTGCTACTGTCCCACCAATTTTAAGTGATGAAATAGATATCACCACTTTCTGTAATTGGCTATCTTACCTTGACTGACACATTCCCAAACATAACATTAATCATCGATGGAGACATGAATGCACAAATAGGCAAAGATAAAAATAATAAATTTGGCTTATGCAACCTGCCAAATAGAAATACTGAATATCTAACAGATTTTTCATTTGAGAACAGTCTTTCGTGCCTCAACACTAAATTCAAAAAAAAAAAAGAAAACTATGAACCTACACCTTCTCAAATAATGCTAAATCCCAGCTCGTTTAAATGTTCAAAAACAAAAATATGGATAAGTAGTGCTCTGAATTGCGAGGCATACTTCTCTTTGGAAGGGGGAGTATCTTCCAATCATAGAAGAATCCTGCTTCAACACTAAATTTTAAAAAAATGCAAGGAAAACTTTGCCAATGGTCCAGGAGACCTGGGTTCAGTCCCAGGTCTCATCATACCAAAGACTTTAAAAATGGTACTTGATACCTCCTTGCTTAACCCTTGGCAATATGAGGTACATATCGAGGGTAAAGTGGAGCAATCCAGGGAAAGGAGTAGTGCTCTTCTCTACACTTCGGTGTAGTAGCTATTTAAAAGGGAGCCTTCTGGTTGCCCTTGACTATGGTCACCAACTTTACTTATTTACACCTACTCAAATAAGTAGTGCTCTGAATTGCAAGGCATACTTCTCTTTTGAAGGGGAGTATCTTCCAATCAAAGAGTCATGCCCGAGTCTATGGAGAAATAAGAAACAAACAGCCAAAACCATATCTTACAAATGGTCCTCTTTTACCAATAGAGATATTAGCAATAACTGAAAGAAACAAATTTGATACTCTTCTGGAGATATCTGGAAGACATATTTGGAATGATGAATATGAAAACTTTGTTATTGCCCACATGGAAGCTGCAGCTGAATGCAGGCCAACTAAACCAAGAGCCAAATGTCAAGTTCCATGGAAGACACTAGTTGTTAGGAAAAAACGAGATTACTTTTTTAAAAAAATCCTTACTCAAAAGAGACCTGACAAATGCTAATGTGCAGAAATTTAAGAAAATTCAAAACGAATAACACACATCAAAAAGAGTGATTAGAATACATCCAAGGCCAAATGGATAAAATTAGAAATTCAGTGGAAAATAGACAATCATGAATAGCATGGCAGACTATAAATGAAGTGAACAGAAAGAAGAGAACATTGAGAACTAAACTAAAAGCTGCCAGCCAAGAAGAAAGACTTTTGAAGTGGAAAGAACATTTCGAGAATCTACTTGGAAATGCTCTTGAAATCACCAACAATCCTATCCAAAAAATCATTAATGTCAAATTAGAGCAGTTTACAGAGGAAGAAACCAGCTCATTGGCTTCGTGGGTAGAGTGTTCGCCAATGGTCCAGGAGACTGGAGTTCAATCCCAGGTTGTGTCATACCAAAGACTTTAAAAATGGTACTTGATACCACCTTGGTTAACACTCAGCAATATAAGGTACGCGTCAAGGGTAAAGTGGAGCAATCCAGGGAAAGGAGTAGTCCCCTCCCCTTCACCTCGGTGTAGTAACTATTGAAAAGGGAGCTTTCAGGTCACCCTCGA
Organism: Sepioteuthis lessoniana; assembly: GCA_963585895.1. NCBI lineage: Eukaryota > Metazoa > Mollusca > Cephalopoda > Myopsida > Loliginidae > Sepioteuthis > Sepioteuthis lessoniana. The sequence goes on along the minus strand of CAUZXS010005473.1, from coordinate 22,856 downwards.
CTGCAGTCACCAACTTTACTTTTTTACAGAGGAAGAACTTGATACAAAAGTCTAAAACAGGAAACGTGAAGTTTAGAAAACAAGAAAATTTGATAATATACTTATCCTATTCTGCAATGCAGTCTATAAGCAAAGCTCAACAGAGAAATGGATGAAAGATTGCATCCTTCTCTTCTCCAAGAAAGCCAACCTCAGAAACTCTTAGAACTACAGAGCCATAATTCTTACTGTCATAGTTGCTAAGATTTATAATGCCCTATTTCTCAATAGTATCCAACCTGAAATCGAAAAAAATTCTTTGAAAAAATGGCCCAGGCTGCTGAATACACTGATTGCATCTCTGCAGAGGGGTAAGACCCCCCACGCAAGCGTCCTGGAGATGACACTAAACAATCTGATGGTGAGGCTTCAGCAATGCTGGAGCTTTGAGAAATGCAGAGTACCTCTTCATTGATTTCACTCCCAGGTCTACTCTGACCTAGAGTGGTAGCACCTGATAGGGTCCCATCTATGGATCAAATAGAACGAAACTATCTAATAATACTTAACTGAATTGTTAGAAATAGAACTGTTTTTACATTTAACTGTGTAAACAAAAAACCATACTTATGCTAAACTGAATTGTTTGAAATGGAACTGGTTTTGACATTTAACTGTGGGTAAATAAAAAATATACTTATATTAAACAGAATTGTTTGAAACTTATCAAAATGGTTTGGCGTTAACTGACCCACAAAGGTTTGATATGCCATAAAACAAAGCAACCAACCAATCTTAGAAAAAAATCAGAACAGCTTTCAAAGAAATTGCTCCTCGACCTCACAGAGTCTGACAATCTGTTAAATTATTGAAAGAGAGAAAAGAATCTCTGGCCAATGCTACAGTTTGTAGATTTCTCCAAAGAAATTGATTCCAAACACAGAAGAACGATAGAGCCAATACAAATTGCACATGGTTTTCCCAAAGAAACGGTTACCACGATAATAATGCTTTAGAAAAACACAAAAGCAATTGTTTATTTACCTGATGCTGGCAGACTTCTTTGACATTGTCGCTGGAGTTTTACAAATAGATACCATATTAGTTTATACTCTGCCTAGACTATGTACGTCAAACGTCAATAGATCTAATATAAGAAATGGTTTCACATTAGAAAAGTAAGAAGCTGACGATCTCCCACTGAAACTATGATAGATGTGGACTATACAGATAATCTAGCACTTCTCGAAAATACACCAACCTAAGCAGAATCCTTACTGCATAACCTAGAGCAAACATCAGGAGGTATTGGCCTCTACATGAATGCTAATAAAACAGAGTACATATATTTTAAACAAAAAGAGTACATGTGTTTTAAATGAAAAGGAGCCATCTCCACTCATCAAACATCAGGAGGTATTGGCCTCTACATGAATGCTAATAAAACAGAGTACATATGTTTTAAACAAAAAGAGTACATGTGTTTTAAACGAAAAGGAGCCATCTCCACTCATCAAACATCAGGAGGTATTGGCCTCTACATGAATGCTAATAAAACAGAGTACATATGTTTTAAACAAAAAGAGTACATGTGTTTTAAACGAAAAGGAGCCATCTCCACTCATCAAACATCAGGAGGTATTGGCCTCTACATGAATGCTAATAAAACAGAGTACATATGTTTTAAACAAAAAGAGTACATGTGTTTTAAATGAAAAGGAGCCATCTCCACTCATCAAACATCAGGAGGTATTGGCCTCTACATGAATGCTAATAAAACAGAGTACATATGTTTTAAACAAAAAGAGTACATGTGTTTTAAACGAAAAGGAGCCATCTCCACTCTTAAGTGACGAACCTCTAAAATTAGTCAACCAGTTCACATACTTTGGCAGCAGTATCTCATCTACTGAAAGTGATGTCAAGATAGGTTTAGCAAAGGCACAAAATTCTGATCTATCAAATAAAAAGAAATGGGATTTCTTCCAAGCTTTAGCTGTGTTCATATTGGGTGCTAATAAAATAATACATTAAGAAAAGATTAAATGAAAACTACACAAGAATGCTGTGTGCTAACTTGAATAAATCCTGGCAGCAACACTTCATAAAACAGTAGTTGTATGGTCACTTGCCTACCATCTCACAAACCATTCATGTGAGGTACTGCTTGGAGAAGTGTTATAACCTAACAAAAAATTACTGAATGAGAAATAGCCAAAACAGAGGTTGGAAATGAAATGGAAATCTTTATAACATTAACAAAATACAATCCTTGAAGAAGGTAAACCACTACTTGTGGTGAATACTTTATCACCATATTCACCCCCCCCACACACACAATAGTGGCCAATGTATTCTCTTATAAACACCTGCATATGGGCATGCTAGAGCTGGCCAGTCAGTAAAGACATTTTTGTGACTGACTTAATCAATAAATAACACTGAATACGGAAAAGGTTAACAAATAAATTTATTACTTTTTGGTACAAGAGAATATAATGAATAGAATCAAATATGCAGTTCTTCAAACAACAGTTATGAATACTTTGTAAGCAAGACAAGCGACTAACCACTAACCTTGTCTAGTCTGTATTTTTTAGGTCTTTCATTGGACAAGTCCAAGTTTCTTGTAGGGGAAATATCCTCTCTTACAACAATGAATATATTACACAAGGACAGCGCTATTAGGAGTGATGAAACCTTCCATTTTCATCTATAGATCAAACAGTTCTTCAAACAACAGTTACAAATACTTTGTAAGCAAGACAAGCTACTAACCACTAACCTTGTCTAGTCTGTATCTTTTACGTCTTGCATTGGATGAGACCAACTTTCTTGTTGGGGAATAATCCTCCCTTACAACAGTTATTTACATCAGCTTTGTGTAAATACAAGACCTGCTGGGAGGAAAGGAGAGATGGATAGTGAAAGAGAGAGACAGGGAGCTCCATGCTGCCAACACAAGTTGATGATGAGGGCAACCAACCTTGGAGAAAGACTCTTAATTCAAAACCTAAAGAGTGTTTTGTGATAGGTTCAAGATCATTCAGATTATTCTATATAATCTGTGGTACACTGCGGAACAATCTCAAAATTATGGCCGGTCATACACCCCTTCAATACTTTAAATAAATCACCTGTTTGCAGTTCATTTGTTAAGTTTTGGTTCAGTTAATGTCAGTTGATTGGATCATGACTAAACATTATTATTTCATGCTGAGTAAAATTATGGTTGGGTTTTATGGCATATCAACCATTGTAGGTTATTTAATGCCAAATCCTCTTTATACATATATATTATATATATACGATTTCGTTTGGTTGGGTTTTATGGCATATCAACCATTATAGGTTACTTAATGCCAAATCCTTTCATATATTCATATTTATCAAATATACATATGATTTTTAAATACATTTCGAAGATAAAATTTTAAAACAAGATTGAGATCTTTTTTTTTCCTTTTTTTTTTGCACTCTGTTAAATGGTTTCACTTAATTTCAAACAATTCAGTTTAGTATAAGTACACTTTTTAGTTTACACACAGTCATTGGTTTAAATACAGTTTTTTGTTTACATATAGTTAAATGATCAAACAGTTCTATTTTAAACAATTTAGTTTAACATGTCAGCAAAGTTAAATGGTTCCAAGTATTGCTATGTATCACTAACAATTCTACGAAAAATCAGTCATTTCTTTACACACAGTCAAATGGTCAAACAGTTCTGTTTCTGACAATTTGATTTAATGTAAGTCAATTGTTTGCACTCATGTAAATGTTAAACAGTTCTATTTTACCCCATAGATAGGATCCTATCAGGTGCTACCACTCCAGGTCAGAGTGGACCTGAGAGCAATGGTAATGAAGAGATACTCAGTAATTCCCAAAGCTCGTGCATTACTGGAGCCTCACTATCTGATTGTTTAGTGTCATATCCAAGACAATTCTTGGGGTGGGAGTCTTACCTCTCCGTAGAGATGCAGTTGGTGTATTTTACAGCCGCAGTTGACTGGTCTAAGGAATTTTAGGGAGAAATGCCAAAAGTCAAACTTGACTGATTAGTTTTAAAATCTTTTAAAAAAATTCTTCTGACGTATTGAAATATTGTTTACTTCTCATTATTTGTACAAACTACTAATGAAAATCAGGCGGTGTGAACCCCTGTGATGGTTTGGTTTCTTTGTTTAATGGCATATCAACCTTTGTAGGTTATTTAATGCCAAAGCTATTCTCCTAGAAGAACAGTAGTGGTACTATTTAACCCATAGCTGGGAGGATAAGGGGGTTCATACCTTTCCCAAGAGTATTTGCCCGAAAGTGAATGTAATAGCGTGACTGGAGTACGAATTTGCGTGCTACGATTCCGCAGTCCATCGTTTTAACCATTACACTACGAGGACAACCCCGAACCCCTGTGAGGTTGTGGCTAACCTGCTAGATTTCAACTTCATAGTAAGCAAGTTCAAACTCCAGAGGCATTATTACATTCACTTTTGGACTAATACTCTTGTTGTATACTCATTTGCCGTATGATAACGACTCAATAATTAAACAGACGCAAGGACAAAGACACAGGAAGACTTCTTTACAAATATTCACCTCTCACTTTATTGCAAGGGTTCGAAAGGGTTGTTCAAGGTTTGCATGTGAGAGGGTGCTGGAGACCGAACATAAACTTCATATTTTGACCCCATTGTTATGACCGTCACGTTGTGTCTTTCTTGTTCTCTTAGATGCTCAACCAGAGGTCTTGGGGTCCACTGCTGGATGCTGGCTTTCTTTATGGCATCTTATCAGCATCTTCTCTGGACCCCAACTCCATCGGGGGGTTCCAAGAACCCCCTCGGTCGGGTGTGGCTTTCCCTACCACATCTGGTCTCTAACTCTCTGGAATTCTACTGGCAACTGCTTTGGTACCCAACTCAACTCAATTATATTATAATTCAATGCCCACACAATCACCCACTGGATCTTTGAAATCGAATGTTTAATCGTCATCAAGCAGAAATAACTGTCATGCAGTTCAGAGGTTACTCTCTTCCGGTGCATCACTGTAGTGGCACAATGGGACCTTCACCTTGTCCCATATCATAAGCCTTAATCCGCCCACGTGATCTCTTTCGATTACTGGCCATTGGAATGTGTGACTTCCTTCCGGTGTATTACCTTGGAATAGCATTTTTGGGCCAGGGCGAGGGTCAAAATATAACACTCTTAGGAAAGCTATGAATCTCTTTATCCTCCCAGCTATGGGTTAAAGAGTATACTGTTCTTCAACATAGATGGCTTTGGCATTAAATAATCTGCAAAGGTTGATTAAACTATGGGGTCAGAGAGAGGTCAGGGCAAGCTGTATTTACCGTTTTTTATCTGA
>CAUZXS010005473.1:5000-12500 GCA_963585895.1 Sepioteuthis lessoniana | reverse complement strand
GTATTTGCTATGGTCAAGTGAAATTTGAAGTTTGTAGAAATGAATTAAAATCCTTATTTTCTTTAAAGAATATTTTAAAAATCCAATAATTTTGCATGTCACTTTCTTTTAAAATTCTTATTTTCATTTAGTAGTTAATAAACAAGCATGGTGTGTGTATAATTGGATGAAAGTGATATTCAAAACTGAGTTAGGTTAAGGTTTAACTGATGAATTTTTAAAAATCTTCACATGTATTCAGATATTAGTTACTTCATTCATTCATTCATTCCTAAAAACTGTGCCCTGGGTGAAGAACAATTCGACTATTTTGGGAGGAAAATTCGGAATTTCAGAGGGAAAGAGAGGGACTGTAATGAAAATACGAACGAGATAATAGCTTGATTTAAATCTTTATTGAAATAGTTATTTACTAAGCATTTTACTTAAATGTGGCACATAGCCAAATGAATGGGGCACCCAATGAGACACGAACTCAACTTTATTGAAATATAACACAACTGTGACATTTTTTTAAATATATAGGTGGCTGATACAAGGGGAGACAACTTATGTGGCTTAGAGCTGATTTTGATCAACTGACTGATTTTAAAGATCTTCACATCTGTTCCAATATTGTTTGATTCACAATATTCCTTTTTCTACTGTACTGTACACAGGGTGAAGGACAATTTGATTATTTTAAGAGGCAATTTAGAATTTTAGAGAGAAAGAGAGGAGCTGTAATGAAAAAAACGAACGAGTTAATAGCTTGATTCATAACTTTATTGAAATCTAGCACAACTGTCGGCAATTAAAGTGGAACATTTAACATTTAATAAAGGAACATTTAATTATATAGGTTGCTTATTAATGGGGAGACAACTTTTGTGGCATAGAAGTGAGTTTTGATTAAAACTTAATTGATTGATTTTAAAAATCTTCTCATGTATTCAAATATCGTTCGTTCAATTCAGAACATTTCTCTTTTCTAAAACAGTTCAATAATCTAAACAATTATCTCAGTATTTTTGTTGAATGGAGATAAAATTTATATATGACTGTTCTCATGATATAAGTCTTACTCAGTTTATCATCTTTTACACTATGAAACCAATAACCTTCCTTGCCTTTTGATTTTAACCCCAGAACTGGAATAAGTTGAATTGTGTTAACAATTCTTGCAATGATAATCACACTTCTCAAAATTATACAACTTACACATAGAATTGATTGGCTGAAATGTTGTGCTGTCAACAAAAGCAAACACAATGAGTTGATTAGTATGAACAACTCTTGCAATGATAATCACGCTTCTCAAAATTATACAATGTACCCATTGATAAAATTTATATATTGCTGTTCTCAAAATATGAGTCTTAGCCAGTCTATCATCTTTTATGCAATGAAAACATCAACCTTCATTGCCTTTTGACCTCTGGAGGGATTTCCATGGCATAATAGCTAACATGCTGAACTGTGACATCATAGTAGCAAGTCAGAACTCTAGTCATACTATTACATTCACTTTCAGACTAATACCCTCAGAACTCTAGTCATACTATTACATTCACTTTCAGACTAATACCCTTGGGAAAGGCATGAACCCCCTTATCCCTGTATGTTAGACTGCAACCTCGAAGTAAGTGAGTTCGAACTCCAGTCATGCTATTACATTCACTTTCAGACTAATACCCTTAGGAAAGGCATTGAACCCCCTTATCCCTCTATTTTAGACTGCAACCTCGAAGTAAGTGAGTTCGAACTCCAGTCATGCTATTACATTCATTTTCAGACTAATACCCTTGGGAAAGGCATGAACCCCCTTATCCCTCTATTTTAGACTGCAACCTCGAAGTAAGTGAGTTCGAACTCCAGTCATGCTATTACATTCATTTTCAGACTAATACCCTTGGGAAAGGCATGAACCCCCTTATCCCTGTATGTTAGACTGCAACCTTGAAGTAAGTGAGTTCAAACTCCAGTCATGCTATTACATTCATTTTCAGACTAACACCCTTGGGAATGGCATGAATACTTTTTATCCTCCCTTATAGTACCACTACTGTACTTTTATGAGGATGTCTTTGGCATTAAATAACCCACAAAAGTTAATATGCCATTAAAACAAAGAAACCTCTTGATCTTACTGTGTATTGTAAGTGGGGACATTAAGTTCTTGAAATGGAATAAAAAAGGTTTGGAACAATTAGTACGAATAGTTATTCACTTACAATCACCCCCACTTACATTCCCCATAAAACACAACAAAAAATCAGAAATTGAAAAAAAAAATACCCTTAGGAAAGATATGAATCCAACTATTCTCTTTCCAGCTATGGGCAAATTGTAGGGGAAGACTGGGCTCTTTAACTTTGGTATGGCAACCAGCCTTGAAGAAAAACTCTGAATTGAAACTTGTTTAAACTCTGCCTAAAAATTGACCTTGTGTCACATCCTGACCATGCAGAGGGGTTGTTAATTACATACTTCTCCAGCAGTGCCCTGCATGTCTTGTTCATCTTGGTTGGATGGTTTGTGAGATGAGAGGTAAGTGGTCATACAGCTGCGGTTTTGTGGGGTGTTGTTTGCAGGATTTATTCAAACGGCACATAGCATTCTTGTGAAGTTCCTATCTTGCTTTTTCTCTATGTGTTTCATGAGCCCATGGAGTGCATCTATACAGTTGTACTGACATGGCCACAGCTTGGAAGGAAATCTCATTTTATTTTATTAAAGAGATCAGATCATTTTAGAAATATTGGGAAATTTTACAACTCTACAAGTTATTGTCGGCAAGGTAATTTTGAACGACAATCATTATAAAACTCAAAAAATTGGAAATGAAAAACATTTAAGATTGACGTTAGGAATGAATTGGTTGTTATGTGAAGTGAAGTATTGTTAGTAAAGTAAGTAAAAGTAAAGTTGTCTCCCTTTAGACGAGGGCGACCAGAAGGCTCCCTTTTCAATAGCTACTACACTGAGGTGTAGGGTAGGGTGCTACTCCTTTTCCTGGATTGCTCCACTTTACCCTTGATACATACCTTATAATTCTGAGTGTTAAGCAAGGGATTGAACCTTGCTCTCCTGTACCATTGGCAAACACTCTACCCACTAGGCCAATGAGCCAGTTGGCGACCTTAGTCAAGGGTGACCCGAGGGCATCCTTTTCAATAGCTTCTACACTGAGGTGTAGGGGAGATCGCTACTCCATTCCCTGGATTGCTCCATTTTACCCTTGATCCTTACCTTATGATGCTAAGTGTTAAGCAAGGTGGCTTCAAGTACCATTTTTTGAGTCTTTGGTATGACTCTAACTGGGATTGAACCTGGTCTCCCTGACCATTGGTGAACACTCTCCAATAAAAATAGGTGAAAGTTTAGAATAAAACTTTTATATTCTCTTTAAATTTATGTCAAATAAAGTGGTATATTTTGTTTTAAAATTAATCTTGCCAGAAAAGATGATACATGATGAAATCTAAATTATTTTTTCATTAACACAAAGTGATTATATCGGATTCTGTTTGAGTTTTTTGGTATTTTCTCATTATCCTTATTGAGTACTGAATGAATCAAATTGTAATCCATTTTGATGTAATGAGTGAACTTAGATTATCTCCCTTCTTTTCAGCATGCTTGATTTTGGAAAAATCCACTTTGACACAAGTTTAAACAGAACATTAATTAATAATGCACCATGTAATTATGTGAGGGTCATTCAATAAATAAGGTTAATTTTGCCTTAGTGGTAGTGATAGATCTTTCATGTCCCCATCACCTTCTTTTACTAATCATGGTGACTGGAACTTTTTCTTTATCAGAAAGTCTGTGTGTGTTTCCATGCTATGGACTCTTTCCGCTCAGGCCCGTAGTCACAAACCCATGTTTCACCAGTTTGTAAACATTTTTTTTTGACTAAAACATGCTTCTCCATACCCATTTGACATTCTTCTGCAAATTTCCCATGGTTTTGCACTTTCAGCCAGCAAGAATTTGATGGCAGATCTCTGTTCAAACCTGGAGCAGTCTGATTGATTTACTGCCATTTTAAATAGCTTTAAAACAAATATTTTTGTGAGATTAAAATAATTTTGGCAATTAACCAATTCCAAACAATAGAGAATTTACATTTATGGAAAAAAGTTCTGGAAAAAAATTTATTTTGCTTTTTCAAAAATACACCACTTATTCACTGAATGAACCTCATATATATATATATATATATATATATATATATATATATATATATATATATATAATCATTGAGAAACAAGAAAATCAATGAGTATACAGTATTTTGCTTTGCTTAAGCTTATTTATATATGTCTACGTATATTATAAACTTTACATTGACCACTTAATTTAGATAATTCTGTTTCAGTATTGGCCTAATGAGTAGAGTGTTTGCCAATGGTCTGGGAAACCAGGGTTCAATCCTAGGTCAAGTCATGCCAAAGACTCCAAAAATAGTATTTGATGCCGCCTTGCTGGACACTCTGCATTATAAAGTAAGGTTCAAGGGTAAAGTGGAGCAATCCCGGGAAAGGAGTAGTGCCTTCTCCTACACCTCGATATAGTAGCTTTTGAAAAAAGAGCCTTCGGGTCACCCTCAACTAAGGTTGCCAACTTTACTTACTTTATATATATATATATATATATATATATATATATATATATGAAAGTATTTGAAAATATGACTGTTGTGTGGGAAATGAAATATATATATTTATTTCATTTCACAGACAACAGTAATAGACTGTCATAAGCAAAATTTTGAATCCTTTTTTTATTTTTCATGCCAATTTTTTTAAAATTCCATTAAGATCAGCATTTCTAATTATACTGCCATGACAACCTCATAGACAGTTGTAACTTGGCTCAATGTTTTTCCTAACATTTAAAATTTAAAAAAAATCATAATCTGATGAAGCTCATACAGGGTGAAACATTATATATATATATATATATATATATGATTGGAAAAAAAAACCCTCAACAGACCATCATTTGGCGAGTTTTTCTTCCCATTATATCAATTTGCTATGTATGAAATTTATATATTAATTATCATACATTGAGCACTCCTGGAGATTTATATGAATCTTATATATTCTCAAATTGAATTATTCCCAACTCATCTTCTTTGGATTTCATATATATATATATATATATATATATATAAGAGACTTATCAAGTTTTCATGTTATTTCTTTTGCCTTCAGTTAGGCATTCCATCTATATTGTGTGTGCATGCATGCATGTATGTGTGTATATATATATATAATATATTTTATATATTTAAAGCCATGGAATTGTGTCTACAACCTGAGGTTTCACGATGTTTTACAAACAACCTTTTTTGTTGTTTCTAAAACTTCATGAAACCTAAGGTCGCAGACAAACTTCCATGGCATTATTGAGCACTCTCCAAACCCACAAAGTGAATTAGTCTCAAGCAACACTGTTACTATATATATATATATAATCTTCATTTTTTATTTATTTATTTTTCTTAGATCAATCTTGCTGAAAAGAAGGGAGATAAACCAATATGCTTTCTTGTGTTTTCTTTACTTTTGTTTTTTTTATTGTTTTGTTGATGAATTTTTCAAAAGAACACAAGTATGTTGGTTTTAAAAAAAAAAAAAATGTTTTTCTTTTTTATCACCCTGTGACTATGTGTGTCGGGTTTGATTGGTTGGTTGGTTGGGTTTTATGGCGTATCAACCTTTGTAAGTCATTTAATGCCAAATCCATTTTTATGTAAATAATCATTTCTATTTCAAACTATTCAGTTTATTCAAACAGTTATATACAACAATTCAGTTTAGTGTAAGTACAGTTTCAATGTCAAAAATGGTTCAATTTCAAACAATACAGTTTAGCATAAGCATGCAGTTTAAATGTAAGTATGGTTTAATTGTCAAAAACATTTCTCTCTTAAGCTATTTAGTTTAGTCAAACAGTTCAGTTTAGCATAACTATGCCGTTAGGGCCCTATCTATGGGTTAAATAGAACTATCAGGTGCTACCATGCCGGGCCAGAGTGGACCTGGGAGCAATGGCAATGAAGGGGTGCTCTGTATTCCCCAAAGCCTCAGCATTACTTGAACCTCACTATCAGATTGTTTAGTGTCATATCCTGGACACTCATTTTTTTTGGGGGGGGTGTCTTACCCCTCTGCAGAGGTGCAGTCAGTGTATTCTACAGCAATACACAGAGTTGAATGTCAAACAGTTTTGTTTCAGATAATTCAGTTCAGCATAAGTACACAGTTTAGACATTAAAACAGTTCTATTTTGAGCAATTCAGTTTAGCATAAATATGCAGTTTAAATGCAAAAATCAGTATAGTGAAGGAAGCACAGTTTAGTTCTATTAAACCCATAGATAGGACCCTTATAAGGTGCTACCACTCCGGGCCAGAGTGGACCTGGGAGCGAATGCAATAAAGGGGTACTCTGCATTCCCCAAACGTCCAGCATTACTGGAACCTCACCAACAGATTGTTTAGCATCATATCCAGGACACTTGTTGGTGGGGGGATGTTATCCCTCTGCAGAGGTGCAGTTGGTGTATTCTACAACCCCAGCTGACTGGCAAAGTAGGGTTTGAATTTAAGAAAAAAAAAATTCCAACTGATTAAAATGACATCAACTGTTGATTTCTTTTATCTAGAATGTGAGTGAATTAATCCTTTCACTGGCAGATAATTTTTAAAATTCTTGTCAAGTGGGTGAATTAATTGAATTGGTCTATGAGCAGCCAATTGGAAAATGCCTAACATCAAGCTATTGCAAAAAAACAATGAAAATGTTGGTCTGCTTGCAAAAGGATTAAGATTTTGACAGCTAAATTTCATTTGTCTTGTATTTGACTAATTTTATTTTTTTCACCTATTTTTTTCTTTTTTGTAAATTACTGCAAAGTTGTTTTTCTTGCATCTGGTCTGGCACATGGATAGCTGTATGTTGCTTGTTCTACAATTCTTGAGTGGTCACTCATCTAAGCATTGAGCAAGCTTATTCACTTTGTTCATTTGGTGGAGACTGGTGGTTTGTGAGTGACTTCGATTGAGCATAATATTTGGCACTCATTAAAGATCAAATTCACCCTTAATGATTAGCAACACGAGCCTGAAAAGCATTGCATCCCAACAAGGTGGCCAAATTTGTCTCTTGTGCTTTCAATTGGTTTGTGTTTGTAGAAATCTCTAGAAATCTATCTCTTATATCTCTGTGATGATGGTAGGTTTTTTTTTTGGCCAGCCAATGTAAAATAAAAAAAAAAGTATTTACTAAACCCTTCCCCTAAGATGTGACACTAGGTTAGTTTTTAAGTGTAATACAGTGGAATTCCGAGTTTTCCTTCTTCTAGATCAGTTGCCTAACCAAAGCTTACGAATCCCGTTTGCTCTACTATTTACCTATGCCTGGAGTGGGGGCGAGTAGCAGCTGGATTTCTCAAGGGAAATGAGTGGGAAGAGAAACACAAATGATTTCAACCAGGATTTGA
>CAUZXS010005472.1:72500-83015 GCA_963585895.1 Sepioteuthis lessoniana | reverse complement strand
CGCCCTTCTTCTGTGAGAGATAAATCATTTAGCATCTTCACATAATCTGCTGCTTATTGTCAACCACTAACAAATTGTGGTTTAAGTTTTCCAGAAGATGAGAAAGTCCCCCACCCCAGATCGTAAAGAGATCATCCTACACTTTGCCTTGTTGAGTAATTCTCGTCTGGAAATTTTTTTGCGTGCCAGTACTTCTGAAAGTCATCTGGACCGTCTAAATTGAATTTCCTTTCGTCCGAGAAAACAACTTTTCGCCATTCTTTAGCACTCATGAATTGATATTGACGATCATATTTCAGTCGTTTCTCTTTGTGTTTCATAGTTAACCTTGGACAATGAATTCTTTTCTTATGCTTAATTTATTTCGTTGTTTAAATGCCTTCTAATTGTTCTAGTACCGCAAGGATCATCCAATAGAGATTTCAATATTTTTGATGTTGACGAAGTTTTCTTTTCTACTTTCTTTTGCGAACAATTCTTCTCTTAAATCATGATGATAATTTTTCTGGCAAGCCATTCAGTTTTCTTGTTCCATATTAATTTGGACTTTTCAAGTAATTACAAATAACGGTTTTCATTTCTCTCTAAGATTTTCCGACTTTTTTCAAAGCTGTAATCTCGCCTTTCTCAAAATCAGATAATTTAGTTCCTTTAGCCATTTATGTTGTTAGTATTTTAAGTATTACAATTTTAATAGCTTTAATATTACGCAGAAAATATATAATACATTTTTCAATTGAATCAAATCTTTTTTTTCTTTAGTTTTATTGATGCTCTTAAATATTTATGTCAAAAGTAAATTTTAAAATTTAGCATAAATGCTTATATACATATAAAACATGAATTGAAATTTCTTCTAATTTTAAATTAAAATGTTTCTTAAACTTATCTTTCAAATATCTGTTTTCATAATTTAAAAATTGTAAACAATATCTTTTTCATCATTTTTGACTGTGGTCTTATATATTTTGTACAGCGGTGTATATACATATATATACACATGAAAAAAGTATAAAAAAACAAGTTAGATGAGTTTGTATATATATATATATATATATATATATATATATATGTGTGTGTGTGTGTGTGTGTGTGTGTGTCTCAAAATAAATACATTTTATTTAGATTCTTCTACTTTCTTGATACTACCGGATTTACATCCATATTCACTTCCAGGTATACATATATAAATATACACATGTATATACATATATAAGTAAAAGTAAAGTTAGCGACTATATTCGACGGTGACCCAAAGGCTCCCTTTTCAATAGTTACTACAACATGGTGAAGGGGTGGGCACTATTCCATTTCCGGAACTGCTCCAATTTATATATATATATATATATATATATACACACACACTTAGGCTCATATAGATATATACATATGTATATATATACAGATAAATGCATATATATATATATATATATATATATATATATATATATATACGCATATATATATATATATACACATATATAAATATATATGAATTCATAGATATATATTAACATATACATCTACACACTTATATATATATGTGTACATATATACATACACATATATTTATACATATATTTAAACGCATATATTCATACATATGAATCCGTATATACATATATATACATGTGAATACATATATATACACTCATAAATATATACATATATATATACATATAAATACATACATACATACGGATATACACATATACGAATAAATACTTATAAACATATATACATATATACATACAAATGTATATACATATATACATATACAAATATATATACACATATATACACATATAAATACGTACATATATATATATATATATATATATATATATGTACAAATACATATGTACATATATATATATATATATATATACACATATATATACCTGCAGATATGTATACATGTGCAAATATATATATATATATATATATATATATATATATATATATATATATAGACATATACATATCTATATATATACATAGATATATATTTATATACACAAATATATTTCCATAAATACATACATACATATATATATATATATATATCCATAAATACATACATATATGCACATTTATATTCATATATATACTCTAGCGGCCATAAGTTAAGGAACAGAGCAACAACAAATATCTAAATGATTTTTACTTGAAAAGATTTGCATGTATGTTTATGAAATTTTCCCAAAATATACTTGGAACATTTATGCATTTATTACACATAAAGTTTTATAAATTTTCTTTTGCAGTAAATTAACAGTCAACTGAAAAAAAAAAACTATAAATTTTGCCCTGGTCAAAAGCTAAGGAACGCATCATGAATCCTTGTTAGATCAATAAACTAAAGAAAAATTAAATATTTAGTGAATTTTACTTTGCACTGGATTACCTCATTGAATCTTCAACCACATGAGCCAATGAACTTCTTACAAAAGGTGGTAGTAATATTTCCCATTCTTCTTTTAGAAAACTCTAAAAATCATCAATATTTTGAGGATTCCTCTTCTGAGTTTTCTCTCCTATGATTTTCCATACATTTTCTATAGGATTCATATGTGGGCTTTGTATATACATGAATAAAGATATATACATACATATATGTCATATATAAACATACCTATATATCAATATATACATATATATACACATACCATATATACATATATCGATAGATAGATATATAAATATATTTATACATACATATATATCTATATTTATACACACACACATATATACATATACATACATGCATACACACATATATATTCATGCAAACATACATGATTACATACATGCATTAATATATATAGATAGATATATACATACATATATATATATATACACATATGCATACGTACGTATATGTATACATACATGCATATATATGCATACATATACACATACAAATACATAAGCATATATATATGCATACATATACATATATATACATACATGCATATATATATGCAAAAATATATATATATATATACATATATATATACATGAATATATATATATATATATATATATATATATATACACATGCATACATATATATATATATATATACATATATATAGAAATGCATACATATATATATATATATACATATATATATAAATGCATACATATATATATATATACATATATATATACACATGCATACATATATATATATATACATATATATATACACATGCATACATATATATATATATACATATATATATACACATGCATACATATATATATATATATACATATATATATACACATGCATACATATATATATATATATATATACACATGCATACATATATATATACATGTATATACACACCTGCATACATATATATATATACATATATATATACACATGCATACATATATATATATACATATATATATACACATGCATATATATATATACATATATATATATAATGCATACATATATGTAAATGCATACATATATATGTATATATATACTCATGCATACATATATATATATACACATATATATATACACATGCATAAATATATATATACATATATATATATATACACACGCATACATATATATGTACATATATATGTATATATATACACATGCATACATATATATACACACGCATACATATATATACATATATATATATACACATGCATACATATATACATACATATATATATGTATATATATACACATGCATACATATATATATACATATATATATACACATGCATACATATATATATACATATATATATATATATACATGCATACATATATATATAAATATATATATATACACATGCATACATATATATATACATATACACATGCATACATATATACATATATATACACATGCATACATATATACATATATATACACATACCTACATATATATATACATATATATACACATGCATACATATATATATACATATATATACACATGCATACATATATATACACATATATATACATGCATACATATACATATACATATATATACGTGCATACATATATATATACATATATATACACATGCGTACATATATATATACATATATATACACATGCATACATATATATATATATATATACACATGCATACATATATATATATATATATACACATGCATACATATATATATATATATACACACACATATATATATACATATATATACACATGCATACATATATATATACATATATATACATGCATACATATATATATACATATATATACACATGCATACATATATATATACATATATATACACATGAATACATATATATATACATATATATACACATGCATATATATATATATATACATATATATACACATGCATACATATATATACATATATATACACATGCATACATATATATATATACATATATATATACACATGCATACATATATATATACATATATATACACATACATACATATATATATACATATATATACACATGCATACATATATATATATACATATATATACACATGCATACATATATATATATACATATATATACACATGAATACATATATATACATATATATATACACATGAATACATATATATATTTACATATATATACACATGCATACATATATATATACACATATATATACACATGCATACATATATATACATGTATATACACATGCATACATATATATACATGTATATACACATGCATACATACATATTAACATATATATACACATGCATACATATATATATACATATATATACACATGCATACATATATATATATACATATATATACACATGCATACATATATATATACATATATATACACATGCATACATATATATATACATATATATACACATGCATACATATATATATATACACATGCATACATATATATATATACACATATATATACACATGCATACATATATGTATACATATATATACACATGCATACACATATATACACATGCATACATATATATATATATACAAATATATACACATACATACATATATATATATATACATATACATGCATACATATATATATATATGCATTTATATACACATGCATACATATATATATATATGCATATATATACACATGCATACATATATATATATGCATATATATACACATGCATACATATATATATACATATATATAGACATGCATACATATATATATATATATATACACAGGCATACATATATATATATACATATATATACACAGGATATACATATATATATATATATATATACACATGCATACATATATACATATATATATATATACACATGAATACATATATATATATACATATATATACATGCATACATATATATATATATACATAATTATACACATGCGTACATATATATATATACATATATATACACATGCATACATATATATATATATATATACATAATTATACACATGCATACATATATATATATACATAATTATACACATGCGTACATATATATATATATATACATATATATACACATGCATACATATATATATATATATATATACACATGCATACATATATATATACATATATATACACATGCATACATATATATATACATATATATAAACATGCATACATATATATATACATATATATACACATGCATACATATATATATACATATATATATACACATGCATACATATATACATATATATACACATGCATACATATATACATATATATACACATGCATACATATATACATATATATACACATGCATACATATATAATACATATATATATACACATGCATACATATATATACATATATATATACACATGCATACATATATATACATATATATATACACATGCATACATATATACATATATATATATACACATGCATACATATATATACATATATATATATACACATGCATACATATATATACATATATATATATATATATACACATGCATACAATATATCATATATATATATACACATGCATACATATATATATATACACATGCATACATAAATATATATATATACATGCATATATATATATATATATAATATATACCACATGCATACATAAATATATATATATATACACATGCATACATAAATATATATATATACACATGCATACATATATATATATATATACACATGCACACATATATATATATATACACATGCATACATATATATATATATATACATATATATATATATATACACATGCATACATATATATACATATATATATATATACACATGCATATATATATATACATATATATATATATACACATGCATACATATACATATATATATATATACACATGCATACATATACATATATATATATATATATATACACATGCATACATATACATATATATATATACACATGCATACATATATATACATATATATACATATATATAATATATAATACACATGCATACATATATATATATACATATATATATATACAAATGCATACAATATATATATACATGTATATATATATATACACACACATACATATATAAATATATATATACATATATATACATATATATACATATATACACATGCATACATATATATATATACATATATATATATACACGTGCATACATATATATATATACATATATATATATACACGTGCATACATATATATATATACATACAAATGCATACAAATATGTATATACATATATATATATACAAATATATATATATACACATGCATATATATATATACACACATATATATATAGACAAGCATATATATATATCACACATGCATATATATATATACATATATATATACACATGCTATATGTATATATACATATATATATACACATGCATATATATATACATATATATATACACATGCATATATATATATATACACATATATATATATATATATATATATATATATACACATGCATATATATATATATATATACACATGCAAATATATATATATATATATACACATGCATATATATATATATATTATATATATACACATGCATATATATATTATATATATATATACACATGCATATATATATATACACACATGCATATATATATACATATATATATACACATGCATATATATATATATATATATATATTCACATGCATACATATATATATACAAATATATATACACATGCATACATATATATATACATATATATATATATACACATGCATACATATATATATACATATATATATATACACATCCATACATATATATATACATATATATACGCATGCATACATATATATATACATATATATACGCATGCATACATATATACATATATATACATACATATATATATACCTATATATACTCATGCATACATATGTATATACATATATATACATTCATACATATATATACACATGCATACATATATATATATACATATATATACACATGCATACATATATATATACATATATATACACATGCATACATATATATATATACATATATATACACATGCATACATAATATATATATACATGTATATACACATGCATATATATATATACATATATATACACATGCATATATATATATACATATATATACACATGCATATATATATATACATATATATATACACATGCATATATATATATACATGTATATACACATGCATACATATATATACATGTTTATACACATGCATACATATATATACATGTATATACACATGCATACGTATATATACATGTATATACACATGCATACATATATATACATGTATATACACATGTATACACATATATATACATATATATACGCATGCATACATATATATATATATATACATATATATACACATGCATACATATATATATATATATACATATATATACACATGCATACATATATATATATATACATATATATATACACATGCATACATATATATATATACACATATATATACATATGCATACATATATATATACTATATATACGCATGCATACACATATATACACATGCCTAAATATATATACACATGCATATATATATATATATATATACAAATACATACACATGCATACATATATATATATACTTATATATATACATGCATACATATATATATGCATATATATACACATGCATACATATATATATATATATGCATATATATACACATGCATACATATATATATATGCATATATATACACAGGCATTAAATATATATATATATATACATATATATACACATGCATACATATATATATACATATATATACACATGCATACATATATATACACATGCGTACATATATATATATATATATATACACATGCATACATATATATATTATATATATATATATATATACACATGCATACATATATATATATATATACACATGCATACATATATATATATACATATATATACACATGCATACATATATATATATATATACATATATATACACATGCATACATATATATATATATATATATATACACATGCATACATATATATATACATATATATACACATGCATACATATATATATACATATATATATACACATGCATACATATATATATACATATATATACACATGCATACATATATATACATATAAATACACATGCATACATATATATATACATATAAATACACATGCATACATATATATATACATATAAATACACATGCATACATATATATATATACATAAATATATATACACATGCATACATTTATAAACATATATAATATACACATGCATACATATATATACATATATATGCATACCTATATATACACACACATATATATATATACACATGCATACTATATATATATATATATACACACATGCATTCATATATATATATACATATATACACATGCATATATATATATATATACATATATATATACACATGCATACATATATACATATATATATATACACATGCTTACATATATACATATATATATACATATATATATATAAACATATATATACACATGAATATATATATATATACACATATATATACACATGCATATATATATCTATATACACATATATATACACATGCATATATATATATATACACATATATATACACATGCATATATATATATATATACACATATATATACACATGTGTATATATATATATATATACACATGCATATATATATATATATACATATATACACATGCATATATATATATATATACATATATACACATGCATATATATATATATTTACATATATACACATGCATATATATATATATATACATATATAAACATGCATATATATATATACATATATATACACATGCATATATATATATATACACAAGCATATATATATACATATATATATACACATGCATATATATATACATATATATATACACATGCATATATATATATATATACATATATATACACATGCATACATATATATATACATATATATATACACATGCATACATATATATATACATATATATACACATGCATACATATATATATACATATAAATACACATGCATACATATATATATACATATAAATACACATGCATACATATATATATATACATAAATATATATACACATGCATACATATATAAACATATATATATACACATGCATACATATATATA
Source organism: Sepioteuthis lessoniana (assembly GCA_963585895.1). Classification (NCBI taxonomy): domain Eukaryota; kingdom Metazoa; phylum Mollusca; class Cephalopoda; order Myopsida; family Loliginidae; genus Sepioteuthis; species Sepioteuthis lessoniana. Next base: position 73,252 of record CAUZXS010005472.1, on the reverse strand, counting down.
CATATATATATGCATACCTATATATACACACACATATATATATATACACATGCATACATATATATATATATATACACACATGCATTCATATATATATATACATATATACACATGCATATATATATATATATACATATATATACACATGCATACATATATACATATATATATATATATACACATGCTTACATATATTACATATATATATATACACATGCTTACATATATATATATATATATATATACACATGCATACATATATATTACATATATATATATACACATGCATACATATATATACATATATATATATACACATGCATACATTATATATACATATATATATATACACATATATATACACATGAATATATTATATATACACATATATATACACATGCATATATATATCTATATACACATATATATACACATGCATATATATATATATATACACATATATATACACATGCATATATATATATATATACACATATATATACACATGTGTATATATATATATATACACATGCATATATATATATATATATACATATATGACACATGCATATATATATATATTTACATATATACACATGCATATATATGTATATATACATATATACACGTGCATGTATATATATATACATATATACACATGCATATATATATATATACATATATACACATGCATATATATATATATATATACATATATAAACATGCATATATATATATACATATATATATAC
>CAUZXS010005472.1:10000-67500 GCA_963585895.1 Sepioteuthis lessoniana | reverse complement strand
TTTATATGGGAATATATTTACAAATAGTGGAACATCTACACACAATGCTATGTACACACATTTCATGTTTCTGACAGAAAAGAACAGTTTAATTTTATATATATATATATATATATATATATATATATATAAGCAAAACAACTTGGCATGACTTGGGATAAAAATTATATATTAAAGCACATTTTGTTAGACAAAATTTCATTTGCGTTCCTCCCCTTTCAGATGTCTTTATAGTACACCTTGAAGTCAAAGGAGTTCACATATCAATTTTCATCAAGACTTGCCCATCAGCCAAGAAGTTTGTAGATAGAATGAGTCCTTTTAGAGTATTTTTTCTTCCAGAAGTTCCAGTTCTCTTGTAGAAGTTCCGGTTCTCCTGTAGATGCCAATTTTATTTGCTTCCTTGACAAATTAGACCTTCCCAATCAAATTTAAGCTAAAATGTTCCAAGCATTTCCCCACCAACAAATGCCATTAAAACACTCCTTGCGGTAAAAAGAGTTCACATGCTAAGTTTCATGAAGACTGACCCATTAGATTAATAGTCCATAGCAAGCAAGCAAGCAAAGGGAATATATATATATATATATATATATATATAAACATCTATATAGATATGTACAGGAACACACACTTTTCCATACACATTCACACACATATTCATTTGGTTTTAATGAAAACTTGGATAAGTTTTTTTGTACAAATAAATCTTTAAAAAATAACAAAACTTAGAACTGATTCAAGCATTTTTTTCTTCATTTTGAATCCCATTAAACAATAACGATGTAATGACAATAATCAAATGTAGAGGAAAAAAGTCTGTACGGAAAATGTTAGAAATGCACCATACATCATGACAGAATTGTGTGTGTGTCAGAGAGAGAGAGAGAGAGAATGTAAATTATGTTCAAGTTAAAAAAAATTTTCATTTGTTCAAAGATTAAGTCTCCCTTTTAACATGTTTAAATATCATTGCCAATAATAAGAGCATTTTTTTCGCTCAAATTATTCTAAATTAAACAGCATTTTAAGGCATAATTAAATGAAGCAAGGCTTCCAACTCGCTCGCACTTTTTTTTAAAGAAACTAATCTAAAATATTGGTGATCATCTGTCAAAATATTGGTAATGTTTTTTTTTTAATTTTCATTTTTAAATCAAATTAGATGAGTAGGGTAAAGTTCTTTTAAGATAAGATGAATATTAATTTTTTTTAATTAACAAATAAAATAAATGAAAAATGTTGATAGTCATGAATAAGTATATTATATATATACATATATATATGTGTGTGTGTGTGTATGTGTGTGTGTAAGGAGGGCATGTAAGAGTATTGGTAATAATGCAAGTCATTGCAAACATGTTTGTTCTTGTATCAAAGTTCCTTTACTTCAACATTTCATTATATATATATATATATATATATATATATATATATATATATATATATATATATACAGGATTTTCAATAATGATGGGGCACATTTTATTCTTATTTGCATTTAAAATGTGACCCATCATTATGAAATACTCTGTGCATGTATGTATATATATATATATATACATATATATATATATATATATAAATATATATATACACACACGTATACACAAACACACACAACTAAGTATAGCATCTAATACATTTGTGTTGCATAAATGAAGCAAGCCCTAGCTTATGTTACTCTTACAAATATTCACTCTCTGGGAAAACAGTTCTGACTTGAAAATATATTTGATGAATTTACCCTATTTAGTGTACATAAAGTAATATGTAGACATGAAATTTGCAGTTAAACTTGAAAACAAACTTTTTTAGAAACAACTGCAAAATTGCATGCCATCTTTAGTGATAAAGTGTTTGGCAGCACATTTTTGTTCAAATGACATGAAAAAAAAATATTCATCTACATAAGATGAAAATCTTTCAGGCTGTTTATTAACTTGGATTGTGTATAAACATATTGCTATCATGCAAAAATAGGACCTTGAAAATTATTGTCTGACAATAACTGACTAGAAATGTTTGCAAGAATTTTTTTTAATCTAAAAATGTTTTCTACACAGAGTACCACCCCAACTAATTTTTTTATGCAATGTTAATTTACTTTTAAACCAAAAATACCAAAATTTTATTATTTCTAGTAGAACACTATATAATCAAAATGGATATTATTAGGTATTATCTATTACCAAACTCTATAGCAATGAAACTCTGTAGCCAAAAATATATGCAGCAGTTCAAAAATAAGCATATGCCTTATATATATATATATCTATATAATTGTTTTTGATTACAGAGTTTCAATGCTGTAGAGTTTTGTAATAATACCTAATAATATCCATATTGATCGTATAATGTTTTGCTAGAAATGATAAATTCTTAGTGCCTTTGATTTAGAAGAAATTAACTTTTTTTTTAAAATTGTTAAAAAGGTGAGAGTTCTTATTTATTAGTGATAACGTATATTGCTCTTGTACTTCCATTAGGATAAATTCTTCAAATGGTTTTTTTTCCGGTAAAAACCAAAACTGTTTCCTCTGTTAAGAAGTGCAGTTTAAATAGACTTTTGTAAAATTAATAGACAAAAACTGAAATATAAGCTAAAGATTATTTGTAACTTTTACAAGACACAGATACAATAAATTAAACCAGTCTATGAACTATTTTATCATATTAATAACACACATACATATATTGGAGAGTCTCCATGGGTTAGTGGCTAATGAGTTGGATTGTGACATCATAGTTATCTAATTCAAACTCTAATCATACTATTAAATTCACATTTAGACTAATACCCTTGAAAAAGCTATAAACTTCCCTATCCTACACATTTATGGGTTATATAGTACTGCTACTGTTCTACAAGAATGGTTTTGATATTAAATAACCCATTAAACAAAGAAATCAAAATGTGTATATGTAAGTACAAAAGTTTGGAACTAACTCCAAAATTCATTTTTAATATGTCTAACAGACATATATATATATATATATATATATATATATATATATAAGTACATAGTAAACTATTATGGATATTAAGCAGTAAAATATTTACTAAAAGATAAATAACTATTTCATATTTATTTCTATTTTTTTAGATGAAGCATTATCAGTAATTATGATTATTAATTTTTACAAGAATTTTTCTCTATCTTAGTTCCTTTTTATTACAAAAATATTAGTCAAAATTAATAATTCATATGTATTTCTTTTTTTCTTTACTTTTTCTAAGAAAACAGGGAATTCATTGTTGATACTGACAGATTAACACAATTCTTTTTTTATCAATGCTCAATCCATTTAGAATTTTTACCACCATTCTAGTAAAAACTATGAAAGAGAGAAATGGGATATGCAATAATTGATGAAGATTTAAAATATAAGCCTCAAATCCATATTAAACAGTCAAGAAATTTCATTGATATCTGTGTAGAGTATATATTTGTATAAAGAAATTTGATAAATATACAAAATGATTTGTCATAAAAAGTATAGAATTATAAAATGCTTACCCAAGGTCAACAATGAAACCTAAACCACAAATACCCAACAGAACTAAATTCTTCATCAGATAATTTCTAATGGATATATTATTTGCCTGCCTATCACCAGGTTAAATGTTCAAATACCTGTGAAATTTTCACAGGTCTAGTTAATCAGCATAAATATATCAAATTCTTACAGGTACGTAACAGATCATGAATGGCTCACAATTTAATCAACATCAAGTTGCTCACAGTCCCAAACTTAAGCCAACTACATATTTCTATTGTTACTATGTATATTTTACAAGTACATAAATGTATTATAATCAATATTTCCTCAAAATGTTTTTATAGACTGTGTAGGGTCAAAAAGCCAGTAAGTAACTAAAATGGAATGTATAGAAAATACATTTTTACTTTTGAATCAATCATAGATTTTTTTGTCTAAAATTTATGAAACAAATATTGGAGTATGATGCTGATTGTCTAGCCTCTCAAGGAGATTTATAATTAAACTTTTTTTTTTTAATGAGACTTACTTAATTCATACTTCACATTAAATATTCATTATGTGACATAATTCTTTCTTGTCTGCAGCTACTCAATTTTGAGGAAACTCTGATTACAATGAAATATGGGAAAAGAAATACCTACTATACTATGAATATAAGTTGTGATTATCATTTCAGATGAGATTAGTGATCTAAAATAGATAGATTAAAGTACAAATATGTAAGTCTTACAACTGTGACAGTAGTCTTATCATTTTTAAGTAATACATATTATGTTTATTTATGACAGATGCACTTCTTGTAACCAAATTTAATTTAGTTAATATTGCCAACATTTTTTTTAGTTTCACTGGATGCCATGATAAGAGGGGTTGGTTTTTTAAATGTTTTTGATTTCAATATCAGTTTTTACAAAATACAAAAAACTTATTATAAATGGAATATTGAATCACATAATAACAACTACACCAACAAATGCCTGGTAATAATGAAACTGACTTAACTAATAAAGATCGAGATCTCTTTAGTTATTAATAATAATCTTAATTTTATTCCTTAAAAATCTGTTATCATGGATAAGAATTAAAATTTCAGGTGTTGGATTTTAATTTTACTTTTTCATTATTTTTCTTTCTTTTTTAAATCTATATCATTCTTAAATAATCATCTTTCTTTTAAGACATCTCATAACCTATTATAAAAAGTATATTTTAGAAATCTGTATTTTATAAAATAATTAAATTAAAATATAATTATCTTTGAATGTTTTCTTTTATGAAACTATAATTATATGTGTCATTAATGACGCCAAAAAGATCCAGATCTTTTCAGTCAGAGTCAGATCATTTAAAAGACTCATATGTTTTAGTGGGTATCACACCCAATCAGGTATTTTACTAGGTGTGTGATATCTGGCAACAAGCTTACATGATCCAGTGATTTTTGTTCTATTTTAAAGGGACTTATAAATGTAAATTAGTAAATTCATCTCCTGTGGACTCCTATGGTTTTATTCCCCCTGCCAAAGTTTTATTCCCTCCCCAGGGGTCTATTGAACCCCTTTGAGAAGCTCCATTCTAGAGTATATATTAGCTAAGATATGATCATGTATATTTTCCTTACCTTATTATCTTGTTTGTTTAATCTTTTCCTTAAGCATCTGATAACCTACAAAACCAAAGAATCTTGTAAGATCCATTTTAGATCTGCTCCTAGACTAAAGAGCATCAAGGTTTTTTATCAATAAGATGATAGGTATTTTCTCCAACCACATTTTACAAGGATTACTAAAGTAATAGTAATAGCAAAAAATATAGCCACTTTAGGATTAAACCTAAATGAACCATATTAACACTTGTGTGTGTGTGTGTGTGTGTGTGTGTGTGTGTATATATATATATATATATATATATATATATGCATTTATTTACATACTTATACAAAAGTATCAACATTAAAATTTTTTTTTATGTTTATGAAAAAAAATCTAAAAAGACAGAAATATACATTGACCTTTTGGGCATTTTCTAAATAATAATGAAGGGCCCAAAATAAGAATTGGGCAAAGATAGACAGCAAATTCTTAAAGGTTGGTGGGTAGTTAAGTGAGTGGACATGGCTGTGTGATCAACCAAATGGCTGAATAGATTTCATTAAAATTAACCTCTTCTACTAACAAAATCATTATCCCAATAATAAGAAACAGTACAGCTAACACTAAATGGTGGTGGTGGTGGTGGTGGTGGTGGTGGTGGTGGTGGTGGTGGTGGTGGTGGTGGTATTAGTGGTGGTGATGGTGACAATTGTAGTAATATCAATATTAATAGTAATAAATAAGGATATCTTTTTTTGTATTTTTTCTTTTTTTTTTTCTTTCTTTCATACTTTATATTAAAACAATTTTGGGGGGCTTAATTGTTTCTGTTATAATTATTACAGTTATAGTCCGCCCAAAATATAATAACCGGTTGACAATGAGAGATTGATTTTTTTAAGGACATTTTTTTCTGGTTTCGTAGTACTTTCTTTTCCAATTGATTTTTTTTTTTTTTTTTTTTTTTTTCTTGAGTTCCTCATCCCAAAGTAAACAGATGTGACAGAAATGTCTCAGGGTTTTCTTCTTTTAGAGTTGATAAAAGAGCTTTGTATCTACAATTTACTTATTTATACATAGATGTCTTTGTTTTTTGTTTTATATATATATATATATATAAAATTTTTCAGAGTAATACAGCTCAATATGTATAAAACATATAGGCTATCTATATTGATATAAATTATTATTGAAGTTTTTTTTTTATAAATGCATTATTCAAGCTTCACACATATGATTAGAAGTTATCCTTATCTTAGTGTGAGAGTTGAGGTATGCACACTTCATTAAATTTTTCATATCATTTATATCAATATATTTATATTTCTTATATGTGTTTAATTACATTTCCTTTTTTTTTTCATAGTCTACAAGTTTGGTGCCCACCAGAACCTGTCTAATTTGCAGGAGTGATAGTGGCTGCCTGCAAAAGTTCATTCACTCGTTCTTGTGTAGGACCCCAACAAGCTGCACCTGCAGCATTCTGCAAAAATACCACAACCGTTCCATGGGCTGCTTCCATGTTCATCTCTTTCCTAGGGTAAAAAAATAGCAAAAATATTAGAATAGATAAAGAAAATATATCAGCTAACATTTGACAGAAAAAAAAGGTATTTAATAGAAGTAATAGAACTGAACCTACAAAAATTTTATAATCAACTTGATTGCAAATGAACTTGATCTCCTTCAAAATACTTCTCTTGGAAAGCCACACACCAACAAAGACACTGTTCCCACTCCTAGAAATAGTGCTGGAAGTCTTTAACTAACACTACCTTCAGTTGGTTCATCATAACTTGTCAGATGTTCTAAATAGTTTCCAAATGGCCACCACAGAGCTGGGTTTTGATTTTGGTGAACAGGAAATAGTTCCAAGAACTAAGATCAGGGAAATATGAGGGATGTGGTACTGGAGGAATTTTCTTTTGGACCAAAAACACATTCAAACAGACATTGACTAGAAAGTGATTAGACTGGTTTTTTTTATTTTTCAGGCTGGCAACCCTGATTGAAAATCAACAGATCAATTCATCAGCCATCATTCTCACCATAGTCATATCCTACTCATAGCAGAGGGGTTGAGTAAATACATACATTAATGTTATCAATTGAGTCAGGAGTATTAGAATTAGACCAAAAACCAAATAAAATCTCAAACATGTTACCTTCTGGGGAAAAGAGATATTTTTGTATGATATCATGTTAGCAAAATACTATGTCAGCCAGTCTAGGATAACATTTGCTTTTACTGGCTTTAAAACCAATTACAAATTGTCTTAAATCACTGATTCACAGCCAGAAAGAAGTAAACTGAACTGTCAGGCAATTGGGTAGTGCCCAAGGGTCCATAATATCAAGAGGCCCAAGTAAGAAAACCTCATTTTTAAAAGGGCTTCAAAAGAATCAATGTGTCATTGCTAAAATGTTTTAATACTACGATCCTCTGTTGTTCCATTGATATGTTTGTAGCAAAGGAAAAAAATGGATGGTAAGGCAAGAGGAGTTAAGGTACTAATAATTCCTTTTCCCAAGGGCCCCAGATCATTGTCAGTTTGGCTCTAATAAAAAAACCAGGGCAAAGAAATTTCTAATGACATTCCTCATTGGCAAATTAAAATCAACTTTATATGCGATGTAATAAAAAATGTATTGAGAGTAAAACTTTAAATTTTTTTAATTTTAAAATTTAAATGAAGACATGTGCACAACTGCTAAGTCTTGTAAATGAAGAAGTGTGCATAGCGGAGCAACTTATATAATCAAGTGATAATGTCTAGGTATCTAGACTGGTCTCTAGTCAACACTGCTAAGTCTTGTAAATGAAGAAGTGTGCACTGCTGAGCAACTTATAAACAGAGGCACCCAAGGTGTAATGGTTACTATTATAGGAAATGGACATGGCTACATGAGTTCAAATCCTGGACAAGGCTTTTTGCATTTCACATAGTGCCAATATCCTTTGAAAAGGTATGAATCCACTTCTTCTTGCTTCAGTTATGAGTAAATAGTAGGGCAGACTGACTCTTTAACCTTAGTATGGGAACTGATCTAAAAGGAAAAGTCTTAATTCAAACCTGTTAAACTCTGCTTAAAAAATGACCTCATGTTGCATCTTGCAAATGCAGATATATGTCAAAGTGTAAATATATGATAAAGTGACAATGTCTAGCCTGCTATTAGATGCCAATTTTGAACAAAAGATTATGGAACAAGCCTTGTTACTATTTCAACAAAATGTTTTTGGTAAAATACAGAATTGTGCAAATACAGCACCTTCCACAAACAAAGCCTACAGCTCCAAGTGATCTTTTCCTTGTTTCCTGAACTGAAAATTCATCTCAAGTGTGTGATTTGAAAACGTAGCAAACATTTTTAACAATACAACAGTGCAATCTCCCATAAATAAGATGGAACTTTCTACATATACCATATATACTCAAATATCATGTGATACTATCCGGGACTTTGTTGACTTTTGCAGCAGGATATTGTAGGTGTACCAGTTAGCCTAGGCCAAACCTTGACCAACTATTTACACACACATAAGTTACAACTTCCTAATATCAGGCAAAAATTTAGGTCTCAGAAAGTTGCATGATACATGAATATATACAGTAATATATATTCACACCAATCATAAATTGTATATACATTATTTTTGGAAGGCTTCCATGTTAAATGTTAAAGAAAAATTTAAAAGATTTTCCCTTAAATAATTCCAATAAATTCATATATCATTTAACAGAATCAAACTCTTAAAAAGATAAAAGGATTTCAATAACAATGAGCTATTAAAAAATAATTGCAAATGTTGAAAGATCCTAAATATAAAGAGGTTATGAATTTTTCAGTAAGATAAATGAACAAAAAAGACAAATACTTACTTAGAACAAATATGTTGAAAACCATTTCTATATTCATGCTGCTTGGCTGGAAGGACAACAGTCTTTTGAGTAAACCTGAAAATTTCAAATAGAATATTCAATAAGATAAATTAAACATTTACGCTTATATACAAGTGCATATATAATATTTATTAATATACATATATAAAAGATATAAAAAAATGTGAAAGTTTACAACACCTATTTAAATTATAAATCCATGAGTATTCTACCATAATAAATGTAAATTAGATCTTGAAGATTATTACTAGTCAGTAGTGATATCGATCTTCACTGGGTACCGACGCCCTTGGACTAAAAGCTAAAAGTGCTACGCTTAAGAAATGACTTTAGACAAGGGAGATAAATACGAGATCCCGTGCCAAATCAAGGAAGATAATTTCAAATGCTACAAAAAACATTTTCAATGTAAATTATTGTTCTTCATTTAAGAGCAATATTAGATTGTGGGTTAGAATGCATATTTGAGAGCCAATATAAAATCTCTACAATATTTCGTTATTGTCTTCCAATAATCACAAAATTCTAAATAGATTGTAAAAACATCAAGAACATAAAACAAAGAGCTGTTTAAATAAAATTCATACTAGGGACGTTTTGAATTTAAAACATAAATTTATAAAGTTTGTCTTAAATATTCATTATTACATAATAATTTGTGGGTTTTTGAATAAGTTTATTAATTTAAAGAAATATTCAAGGGTATATAAATAATTCTGAATGTAAATATGAACAAATAATAACAACCAACAACAAAACTAAAACCAATGATCCAACTATCTGATGAATGATTCTTTTATATGGGAGAATTACCCAAAAATTCAAATAAACAAAAAAATATTTTATTACAGAAATTCTTGCTAATCTTTTTTTGATAAAAGTCAAATATACCTTCTTCTTTTTTTCTTTTTTGACAGGATTTTTTTTCCATTCAACACTTCTAATTTAAGCCAATTACTAATAAAACATATTTTTATATTTGGTATGAGGTTGCTTAGAAAAAATGTCTAATTTTATTACACATTTAAATCTAAAATAGGCCATTATTTTCCAAACAACCAAGCTATTGATGCATGAAAAAAAAGATAAATTATTAGAATAAATAGATTTATTTTTATTCTGTTGCATCAATAGAATTTTTGCATGGATCATATACAATTATTTGATTATTTCATTCTAGTTCTCCAATTTATGTAATATCTTAATACTAATTACAATATTAACTGAATTCAGTATTAAATTATACTTACTTGCTGGTTTCTAATCTAATCAGAAACTCAGTGGGAGGATCTTTCCACTCTGGAACAAAAATAATGAAGGAAAGTGGTTCTGTTGCTTCTGATAACAAACTCTGGAAGGATACAAGAAAGAATAAATAATAATTCTATATTATATAAGAAAACAAATACATACGAATAATTATTCAAAAAAAGAATATTTGATGGGTTATAAGATGAATGATCTTAAGAAATGCACCTTAATTTGGACAGGTATTTAAAAAAATAAATAAATAGGTTTAAACTGTGAATGTTATGTGAAGGATTTTTTCCTGACATTCACAGTTCTTTCCACTATCAAATCATTTTTAAAGTTTCATATGTATTAAGTTTCTAATTAAATCCTAATATTTTACATTTAAAAACCTTAATATTCATTTGATCCACTCAGCTGATATATAAGCTGTGAAATTCCCTTACACAGTAGTCATCAGTTGGCAAAAAGACTGGTATGTTAAAAATTGATACTCTGTCATTAGACATACTGGCCTTTCTCTTTCACCACACTGACTGACCAACTTACCAGAATCAACTCGGATGAGAAACAGAAAAAAAGAAGAGATACACTGAGCAACAACCTACCCCTACCATCACCAAGGACTACTACAAAAATTATTGCCACACACAAGAACTTTTATGACTCTTTCTTTTCAGGACATTTGAAAGAAGAACAATCTATATAATTTAGTGAAGTTTTATTAATAAAACTTTCTTATTTGTAGTACTGTAGTAATTCATTTTTTTTTTCTTTCTTTTTACGTTTCCTCTACATAAAAGACATATCCAAGTCTTTACTCTGCAATTTCTTCTCATCTTAAATCCCTAACTGAATTGCTTCCCTTTAATTAATTAGGATTACTATTATGTTCCTTTAAAAGCTTTCACATCTGTAGTGATTGGGCACCTAGTCTCTAGAACTCTCTTTAGCATTCTAACCAATCTGTTGTAGTCTGGATGATATGACTTTTTCCCTGGATTTCTAGTTCTTCAAGATTGTTCATCCAAGTATTCTTACTATGATTGGTACTATTGTCATCTTTATGCTCCACACTTTGTTTTTCAATTCTCTGACAAGGTTTTAGATGTTTGCCTAGTTTTTTACTTTTTTTTAATTTCCCTTTGTAGCCTATTGGATCAGTGAAGTTCACTGAGAAATTTTTTTTTTAACTATAATAAGGCCTGATTTCTTTTGATCTATTATTATCTTAAAACTCAAGAAAAAATTAGTATCTCATTTTCCAGGATACATTCTTGTCTGTGTATATCCTATTGGTCTATATAGTTAAAATTTAGTCCTTCACACAATTCCCAGTCAATCCTTATCCCTACCTAATTATACCTGCTCTTGTATTTTTTCTGAGTCAATTTGCTGTATTCACTTATTATGCGAGTCTTTCTTTCCTTTATAAATATATATCTTTAAGAAAACACAAAAACCAGTCACATTAAGATTATAAATTTATTTCCATCCTGTTATGGGTTTTGATATAAACCAAAAACACCAAAAATAACAGGACTTCTTCAGATCTAATGGATAAAATAATTCAGAATAGACACAGGAAAGAAGGGTGGGAGAGGGTAGAAGAGGGATGAAGAGTTTTCTCCTCATTTAGCCCACTTCAGGTTTTTTGTTTTTATTACCGGTTGGAATTATAGTAAATTAATTTTTTTATTTTTCAAATTCTAAATACATTTCAACATAAAACTCCAGACTTAATACTAATTTAGGGAAGTACAACATTCCTTAATAACCTTACATAAGGATACAGTAATACTTGTATTAAATTAAATTCAAAATCTAAAATTAAAATTTTTAATTTCAAATTTTATTTTCGTGCTTATTAATTCAGTTACCCTTCCATTGAAGAGTACGTACACATCACATGGTTGTTTCTCATCTTTTTTATTTTATTTTATTTTTATTCATTTCACCTTAAAACTCAATTTAATCCTATGTTTTTTTATTTAAGCATTATCTATGATAATTTGTCTATAGTTTAAATTTATTCCTATATCTACATCTAGCTATTAATTCACATTGCTGATTTAATCATTTTACAGGGTCTGGGTTTATCATTATTTGTATTTTTTCCTCTAGGCACCGATTACAAATAATGATATACCCAGACAGATTATTATATTAGTTATTTTTGGTGTTTTTGATTTATATCAAAACCCATAACAGGATGGAAATAAATTTATAATCTTAATGTGACCGGTTTTTGTGTTTTCTTAAAGAAATTATTGCTCTGTAATGTCTGTTACATTGAACTCTTTACCAGGAAAATTTAAATGTTCACTGTTGAATGGTTTTTTTGTCCTGATGGAATTACTCCCAACTCCGGTTTAACTGGATCAAATAATATATATATATATATATATATATATATATATATATATAAAGTATACATTTGCTATTTTCCCCGAGTCTTATTCTAGTTTTTCTATTGTTATTGTTGATATCATTATAATTATTACTATGGTTTTCACTGTATGTGAGTTTTTTACACCAGTTTTAACTGGTGATTTTTTACTGGTCTGAGTGATAGCAAGTTTCCTCAAGTTTCCAAGATTCTTCTAAGTATTCTAACAGATTTTTTAACAGTGCCGTGGTCTGATTGATCTCAATTCTTCCCTTGATTTTCAGTTATGATTGTTATTATTAATTTATAAAATCTTCATACCACTAACAAAAGTCCTGAAGAAAGAAATTTGAAAATAAACCCATTCAATCTATTCAAATATATTCATACATGCATGAAGTCTGAGTACTTCTAGTAAAGAGACATAAACTCAGAACTTTTCTTCTTAGAGAAGTTTTTACACATCCATTTGAACAAATAATTGAAAACTGTTTTTATATTAATACCTACAAGTATGCCTCATGAGAAAAGGAGAGAATAATATATATCTATAAAAAAGGAAAGTAACAGAAGAAAAAAAGACCAACAACACATGCTTTCTGACCTTCCTCATTCAATACCTCTCTGTCTCTCTATCTCTCTCTCTTTCAGACTTTACTCAACTAATCTTACTATCACTACATGTTGGCAGTTTCTATAGTTTAAAAAATTTAAATAAATGTAAATGTAATTCATAAAACTATATATTACTAAAATTTTCACTGTTTACATACATATATATATATATATATATATATATATATATATATATACGTAAACATAAACTAGAAAAAAGCATAAAATAGCAAGTTTTTATTAGAGCAATGCACTTAAAATGTGCTAATTTTGAGAATAAAGCAATTTCTAGTCCAATGGGCAGTTGAATGAAAATTTAGTAAGATCAATATTCCCACTAAACATCATTCTTTAATCAACCAAATTCTTAATATAACAAAGATAATAATGAAATACAAGTTAGAATCCTTCAATCCTTCTGAAATAGAAACATCAGTATCATCATGGATTGCTATTAACTATGAAATGCTAATTAGAATATTTTCACTCCTTCTGTAATAGAAACATCAATATCATCATGAACCATTGTTACAATGGAAACCTAATGGGTCAACAGGATATCTAGAAAAACTCTACAAATATCATATTGATCTTTAATCCTTGCTGGTTGTTACTGTAGAATTTCCTTTGGTTGAGCTAATAATAATGAAATATTAAACAATGACTTGAGTAAAACTACCATGCCATACACATAATAGTCAGGTTGTGAAAGTCATGTCTCTTTGGCCAGAATTACAATTAATCAGAACAGTAAAAGAATATGTATTTGTTAAAAATACAATACTATTTTTCCAAATAACACCTGAGCAGTAAATACATTCTTGCAAGACTAAAAATGAATAATTGCTAATCACTTATCTGTGTAATTTATGTTAAGGCTCATTATCAAATGTAGTATAGTGTTTTATTCAAACTAAAAGAAATACCCGTCTATACCAGTTAAGCAGTAAACACTTGGATAACAGGTATAATGATTTTAACAGACTAATGTTAAAAATCTCTTCTACTTGCTTTTTTTTTTCTACAGATTGACTTGGGTGAGTTTTTAGTACATGCTCAATTATGGTACATATAACATATGACTGAAGCAATTCAAGCTGTGGAAGGTACCTATTGTAGTTGGTAGTATTGTAGCAGTTAGTGAACTGACACACTGTACTTGCTTAACTTCATCAGCGATTTTAAAGCCACACAGCTAAAAATGCAATATAATTTAATTCAGAAATTTATGCTTTACAAATTCAGACTGGACCATAATGTGATGGAAGAGACTAAAAACATCTGTTGTGCAAAAGGTGAAGGTGCAGTTGAACCATATACACAGTAACTAAATGGTTCAAGAAATTTCACTCAGGTTTCAAAAAACTCAACAATCAGGCATAGTCAGGTAGAGCTAAAACTGTCGATTCCAAGGCTGTACTCCTAACCACTGAAGTAAATCCAGAGAGTATCAGGTGAGCTCAGCATTCCACAGTCCAGTGTGATTTGTTACATTCACAAACTCAGCAAAAACAGCCAAATTGTACTAAATATTACCCGGGTCATTGGTCTAATGAGTAGAGTGTTCGCCAATGGTCCTGGAGACTGGGGTTCAATCCCAGGTCAAGTCATACCAAAGACTCAAAAAATGGCACTTGATGCCACCTTGCTTAACACTCAGCATTATAAGGTACAGATCAAGGGTAAAGTGGAGCAATCCAGAGAATGGAATAGCGCCCTCCCCTACACTTCGGTGTAGTAGCTATTGAAAAGGGAGCCTTCGGGTCACCCTCAACTAAGGTCAACTAACTTACCAAAATATTGCAAAACTTTTGACTCACCCTAGTATTTTAAAAACCAGAGCATCAGTTACTGCCAAGAGATTTTTTAGTCAATTAACCATATATAGTAGAAAAATCTCAAACTATGAAATTCAATTAACAAATGGAATGAAATTAATTTTTTTTTTCTTACCTCAAAATGATCAATCATTGCTTCCATGAGTTCTTCACAAAAAGGAGGGTTAACTTCAAAAGAACCACTAAGTGGATGGAACTGAAGAATGGAACTGAAATGACAAAGTCAATAAGATTTTTTGTAGATAAACTGATATCGCTTAACATCAGGGAATAATATACTAATATAAACAAATTAAATAAACCAGCTACAAGTCTCTACAAATGCGGAAGTTATGTTTGGCATAATGGTTATTGTTATAAGAAATGGACTCAGAAACAAGAGTTCAATTACTGAATAAGGCTGTTTGCATTTCCCTTAATGTTAATACCCTTAGGAAAGGCATGAATCCATTTCTTTTCTCACCAGCTATGGGTAAATAGCAGAGCAGACTGGGCTCTTGGTAAAGCAATCAGTCTAGATAGAAAACTCTGAATTCAAATGAGCTGTATTCTGCTTAATTGACCTTGTGTTTTACTCTGTCTGTAATGGAGGAGTTGGCTAAATAGATACAAGTTTCTACAAGTCAGAAATAAATTTGAACACTGATTGGTAAGGCTATCTTGCTAACCCTAACACTACAAATGCCCACCAAAATAACTAAGTTGGCATAAGAGAAGAAAAATGATGCAGGATCAGAACATTTACATAATTTGCACACATTTTCTTTTTTTTTTCTTAGTAGAGGAATTAAATTGTGAATTGAATTACAGAGACTAGAAAATCTAGCAAACACTTGCACACGACATACAGAAACACTGGATAGCTGTTTCGACCTTATTAGATCTCATCAGCAGTGTATACCATGATCTCCATCGGATTTTCTGGTCATACTAATTCAATTTGCAATTTGCACACAGTTATATGGTTTCAAATATTCCAATCTAATACTAATGATTTTATGGTTTCAAATAATTATTTCTATTTAATAAGTCATTTGTTTGCACACAGTTATATGAGTTCAAGTAATTTATAACAATTCTTAGTAAACAATAGTTTCAAGTAACTATCCTTAATACAAATGATTTGCAGTTATATGGTATCAAGTATTCTTATCTAATACTAATAATTTTTAACAGATCTATTTGACCCATAGATGGGATCCTAACAGGTCAGAGTAAACCTGGGAGTAATGGTAATGAAGGGATACTCCACACTCCTCAGATCTCCAGAACTGGAGGTTAACCATCATATGCAGTTTTGTGTTATACTTAGGACACCCCTTTTAGAAGGGGTCTTAACTCTCTGCAGGAGATACAGTCAGTGTCAATACTGTAGAATAAATAATACTAGATAATATCCATTCTGAGTGTGAAGTGTTCCATAAGAAATAAAATCCTGTTGTTTGTTTTAGAATTAAATTAACTTTCTACAAAAATAAACATGTCCTTAAGAAAACATGAAAAACATTCCTCATTAATATACTTCATTATTTCATCAAACAACTTACTGAATGTGTGGCATGTGTGTATATGTAAAAACAGAAAATTGAAGTGCATATATATATTCATTTGTAGGTGATACAATAAACTCAGATAGATAAGCAAGGTACCATGAAAAAAAGGAGAGAGAAAAGGTAACAATAAATGAAAAGGAAGAGAGAGAAAAGGTAACAATAAAAAGAAAGAAAAAGAGAAAAGATAACAAAAGAGAAAAAAGAAGAAAGAAAAGGTAACAATAAAGAAAAAAATGGACACATGTCAGACAGGTGATAAATTAATTTTGTAATGAAGAATTGTAAACTTACCCACGTGAGCCGAAGTAACTATCTGTATCTGCAAATGCTGAACAATATTGTTGGAAATAACAATTTAAAGGAGACGCAAAGCATTCAAATGTCACTCCAAATGTTCGGTTCAAACATTGGAAGACAGAAATGGGAAGAGCTACCTGCATGCTAAAACCTTCATTCTGCTCAATCCCAAAAAATGTCTGCAATAAAAAAAAACAAAAAAACAACACAATATGAAATATGTGAATATATATGTTTTACAGTATATCAACATTTCAACAAAAACATAACCAAACCACATATCCTTAATAAAATATGAAAAACATTCCTCATTAATATACATCATTATTTCATCAAACAACTTACTGAATGTGTGGCGTGTGTGTATATGTAAGAACAGAAAACTGAAGTGCATATATATATATATGGAAAATATATCATCAATTATAAAAATGTAAGGCAAGGCAATAACTCACAGCTCTGAGTTTCACATCTTCAATTGTCAGGTGAACTGGTAATTACATTTTTTATAATGAATAACATATTGTGATATTTTTATCATTAAGAATTTTCGGACTATTGTTTTCATCTTTATTGTTATTTCCACATTTTAGCTGATATGACCTCCGGCCTTCTTCAAGTGTTTGTCGAACTCGATAACCTACATGGAACTTCAAACTACATCCTTTATTGAATCCAGGGGGGGTCGCCTGTTCTGATTCCATTAACCATAACCAGGTACAAGTGTTAAGAATTCCTGTATTGTTACTCACCTGCAGCCAGGATTGAACCTACAACCTCCAAATGATTGTCTCCTTAGAAGCTTAGGAAACCAACGCTTATAACCATTATGCTATTTATCCTGCTGGACAGTTTAGAGTGAATTTTTGGGACTTATAAACTTAATGTTCTTACTTGACTAGGAATACTACTATTATGCATGATTTTTTACCTGTTCAGATTTTACATATTCAGATTTTTTTCCCACTCTAAACTGCCTCCAGGACATGTTCATATATAATTGGATATAACTAAAAGAAAAACTCAATAGACCATCATTTGGCTATTATAAATTTATTTGAGCAGGTCACTTCATATGAGCAACCAACCTCTTCAGATAGCCATCACATAATGAATAGAAAAAATTATAAAAATATTCTTTAAATGGATTCTTACTTGTTAAAAAGAAAGGAATGGAAATATATAAATAAAGACGGAAGGGAAGAACAAAATAGTAGTAATGATAGTCAATGTAATGCTATATCCCAGATAAGAAAAAAACACGGAGACACATGTTGGAAAATTCATGTCAGCCATGTTCAGCCTTCTTTATTGAACTGCTAAGGAGGGGATATCAACTATATATCTTTATTTTCAAAGAGGGTTCGTCTAGGGTAGGTAATTCATGACATAACATAACAACCCTCTTTTTTATCTCAAAAAAAAAAAGAAAAAAAACATATATATACACTGAAGTAATCAGATAGCCCAAACTAAGGAATGTTCCCATCCCTAAACCTTTTAGGCGGCCTTATTATATGGCCAGATCTAGATGTTTTCTGAGTTCCTTGATGAGTATTGGGTATCTTGTCGTGTGTATATGCAATATGTTTGTCATCAGTTGTGAAAGAGCTGGTTTGTTCCATTGGTGAGTGGTGTCTCGTTACATCAACTGTCGAGTCTCGGATGAATTCCAGAGAGGCCACAGGTTGAGGTGTAGATACCTCAGGATTTATCATTGCTGATTTATCTTCCCCCCAGATGTTTCTGGTTCCTGCGGAGCAATTTTCCAGAGTTAGTCTGCACAATGTATGATTTTGGTTCAATGCATCTCCACATGACGACTGCTGGAGACCATTAGCTTGTACCTTGAACATGTTGCCCAACTAGCAGACTGGGGAGGTCTCTGACGTGTTTATTATGTTGAGATTTTTGATCTGACTGCCTTTGATATAAACAGGTTGCTATTTTTTCTTTTAGTGCCAGATTGTTGGGACATTTCACCAGCAGATTTCCTACGAGCTTTCGGTTGAACAGTAGGTCACCAGGTGAGGGGATTGCATGGTTGATGGGAGTGGATTGTAGGCATAGCAACCCTATGTCTAAGTCACGGTTACTTGAGGCAGCCTTCCTGATAGCAACTTTTATGGCTAGTACACAGCACTCTGCAAGGCCATTTGACTGAGGGTATCTTGGGGATGATGTACAGTGATCAAATCCCCATTCCTTAGCAAATCATTTAAAAAAGGTTGAACTATAGTGGAAACCGTTGTCACTGAATACTCTCTCCGGGATCCCTTGTTTTCCAAAGATTTGCTTAGTAAGATTAATAATTTCCTGGCTGTTGAATTCCTTCAATTTTTTCCCTAGGGGATATTTTGAATAATAATCTACCACCAGCATATAATGAGATCCGTTGACTTGAAACAAATCCATGGCTGCTATTTGCCATGGTCTCACTGGAATTTCATATAGCATCAGGGATTCTGCACATTGCACTGTTGTTCTTGACAAATATCACAGCTCTGCCCAGCTCTGCCCAGCTCTGTCTCTATCCTGATTGATGTTGCTCCAAAATACACAGCTTTAGCTCGTAGCTTACATTTTTCAATTCCTTGACAGCCATTGTGAATTTTTTTTTAAGTATTTCAGGCTGCATTGATTTAGGTATTATAATTCAGCCACTCTTCAGTAGGATCCTATTTTCAATGGCCAGCTCATCTTGATACAGCCAGTATGGTCACAAGCTTTTAAATATGTTGGGCCAGTCTCGCAAGATCATATTCCTAAGTTTGCATAATGTGGGGTCAGCATTCATTGCTTGATGTATCTGTGTTAACTTTTCCATAGAGAACTGAACAAAATCCACCCTGATATCAAGATTGATTTCCTTTCTGGTTTTCTTGTTTGGTAACCTAGAGAACCTGTCTGCCAGTGTCATCTCTTTGCCAGGACGATAGACAATTGTCATGTCATACCCTTGCAGGCATATTAACATACATTGTAAATGAGTCGGAGCTGCAATCAGATTTTTTAGGCTGATCATTTCCAGCAACTTATGATTGCTTTCTACTTGGAAATCACATCCATAAATATACATCCTAAACTGTTCACACCCAAAAACAACAACTAAAAGTTCTTGCTCTGTGTTTACATATCATTGTTCAGTTTCTGTCAGAGCTTTGGATGCAAATGCTATTGGTTTTCCTTCTTGCAAGAGTACTGTGCCTAGACTTTTGTTCAATGCATCCACTCGTATACTTGTTTTTTTGATGGGTCAAAGTATGTAAGGAGCATTTCTTTGCAGATTAGGTCTTTGATTTTTTGCAGTGCTCTCTGGTGACTAGTAGTCCATTTGTATTCAGTTTCCTTCTTCAAGAGGTTTCTCATGGGTGCAGTAAGGTCGGCAGATGCAGAATAAAAGGTGCCATGTAAGTAATGATCCCTAATACTTTCTGCAGATCAGTTAGTTGGGCTGGGTAGTTTCTTGATCTCATCTACCTTACTTGGATCTGGTTTTATTCCACTTTTGTCATAAATTGCACTGATCTACAGCACATTTGTCACTGTTAAAACATAGCCCTTCAGTTTGTGCTACTTTCATCAAATTGTGTAAGTTCTAATCATGCTCTTCTTTTGTCTTGCTGTAGACAATGACATCGTCAATCAGTCGAAGGGTACCGGGACATTTTTCAAGTATCATGTCCATTTTCTGCATGAAGACATCCTGGGACATTACTAGCCCAAACAGCATTTTCTGAAAGTAAAATCTCTCAAACGGTGAATGAAAAGTAGTCAACAACTGTGACTTTGCATCAAGTTTAATAGACTAGTAACCATTTTTAGCATCCAGTTTTGAGAAATATTGAGCACCTGACAGCTTGTGTGTCAGCTCCTCCATTGTAGGAGTTTTGTAATGGTATCTCATTATGGCTCTGTTCAGATCTTTTGGGTCTAAACATAAAGTTTTCCGTTACTCTTTCAAACTTATACTACACTACTAACCCACTCTGTTGGTTCACAGACTCTTCTAATGATCCTATTTACCCAACCCCTCCGCTCGGGCAGGATATGACACAAGGTCAATTTTAAGCGGAGTTTAACAGGTTTGAATTCAGAGTTTTCCTTCTCCTAGACTAGTTGCCTCACCAAGGCTGAAGAACCTAGTCTGCCCTACTATTTACCCATAGCTGGAGGGAGAATAATTGGCTTCATACCTTTCCATGATGCCTTGTTTTTCTATATTCTCTAATTCACCTTTAATCTTATCTCTCGTATGGATGGAACACTTCCTGGGTGAATGGATTACTGGGCGATGGTTGGATTTTAGAACTATGTGATAATAACCTTTAAAGTGTCCTATACGATCAAACTGATCTGAGTATGCATTTGTCAGCTCATTGGTGGAGTTTATTGGATCTTGGCTTTTCTGGATGGCACAATGTATGCTTTCTAGCTCTAAGTCCCTGAGTGAGGGTAATCCTATTATTGTAGATCTGTCAGAGGTAACCACAAAAAAATTTCTGTGTGGTCCATTTACCTTTGCATGCACACTGTATGCAAAGTGAACCGTGCTGCATTATATTCGAGCTGTTGTAACCAGTTAGTACTGTGGCTCCTTTTGCATTGTATCAGAAAGTGGCTGTCCCAAAGAGTCTACTTTGTTTGAGAACATCCCACAGAATGTTTGTAAGGCAAGGGTATTGCCTTCTTCACCCATGTCCACTTTGGCTTTTAATGTGTGGGTGTCTGGCTTTTTAGGAAGCTTTATTTGCAGTTCTGCAAAAACTTTGATTCAATCAACTTTCTGCTGCTGGATTGCATCAAATGCCAACTGTTCAAATTTTTTGTATAACTTACTGGGTTCTCTTTTATCAAACTTCATTGAGCATATTCTGTTGCCACGTTTCTTAGTCTGATATTCACATGATTGGCTACTGTTACTATTTTGTGCTGTTCGTGCTCGGATGTGTCTCCCTTTGTTTTTGTTTTTATTGATACACATTTTTACCCGATGGTTCTTTTTTCCGCAAGTCAAACATGTGGTACTCCATGAGGGACATTTTCCTTTTGGGTTGGAATGGGTGCTTCCACATTGCTTACAGTGGCTTTGCTTTATTACACTTATCTTCTGGCTATCTCTCTCCTGAATCTCAGTCAGTTGCTTCATGTGGTTTATGGAAGCTTTGTGTGTTCGACCACTATTTAGATCTTCCTGAAGCATCAGCTCTATACCTTTTGCTAGTAGCTGCTTCTGTAATTCAGGGTGCCTCATTCTGGTTATAATCTGTTGTATGAGCCATTCTTTGGTTTCCTGATTGTCTCTGAACATGCATTTGTTCACCTATAACCTGCATCTAGAAACAAAATCATCAATATTCCCTGTGTCTTTTTGTTTGTATTGACACAGATAGAAACATGCAATACGGAAATTAATTTGGGGCTCCAATCGTTCCTCAAATTTCCGCCACATAACTTCTGGATCTGTTTGGTCAGATTCACTATCAAATGTCCACGTGTTGTATCTTCTGAGTCCTTCCTCACCAGCTAAAACCAGAATGTGATCAACCTGCTTACCAGCTGGAATATTTTTAACCAAAAATTAAAGTTTACAGTGCTGCTTGAAAAATTTGAACGAGTCTACCAGATTTTCAGAAGTCCAGCACATAACTGGTTCGCATGCACTTGTAGCCACTGTGATGATTTTGTTATTGAGTAATGACACAAAACAAACAAATATTTAGGTGTACTTAATTGCACACTATTGTTCTGACAGGATGTTTTAATGACTTCTAATTCCCTTTTTTTTAATCTCTTTTTCAACATGGCATTCGTAATTCACCACATGTTCCAAAAATATTTTCTGGCAGGAGACTTTTTTTTAATCCTCCCTTCTTTTTCCTGGGTGTCATCTTTATAGACTTCTTTGCTAATCCCATTGTCACTGCTACCATGTAATGTTATATCCAATGTAGGAATAAGAACACTGAGACATGTGTTGGAAGATTGATGTCAGCTATGTTCAGCCTTCTTTAATGAACTGCTAGGAAGGAGATACCAACTATATATCTTTATTTTTGAAAAGGGTTCGTCTAGGGGAGGTAACTCATAACATAACAGTCAATAGTTATAGACTTGGAGATCACGACAATAACATTAATTCTAATAAAAAAAAAATAAACAAAGGAAAAGAATGGTAATTTGGTTTAACACCCCTTTCTGTAAACTTTCTAATATTAATATAGACAAATACTTCCTTAAGTTAATAGATAGACATTTCAATAAGAACAACTCATCAATAACATTTTTGATAGAAGCACATTAAAAGTTAGTTACTCTTGCACAAATAATATATCTAAAATAATTTATAATCATAACAAGAATTTAATAGACAAATCACTAATACTAATAAGTGAACAAATAAATTATGTTGTAATTGTAGAAATCAAGAAGATTGTCCCATGGAAGGAATGTGTAATTCTGAGAAAGTGGTCTACCAAGCAAATATTTTCTCAATGGAAAATAGTAAGGAAGAGAATCTCAGCTAAAAATTGGGAACAGAGGTTCTACAATCAGAGATACTCTTTTTCTAACCCTTTGCTTAAAAACCAAACAGCCCCATTGGGGTGGTTTTGGAGTTTGAGAGATAGGAGCCTAACTCCACAAATTAATTGGAGATTTATGAAGAAATTTTCTACTCCTGAAAGCTTCAACAGTAGATGTAACTATTATCTGGAGGAAAAAATAAGCATCATTGCATATAAATTTACTAGCCAACTATTAAATTAACATAATGAACTAATTTTTAAATGCTGACATAAAAATAGATTTAAACTCATATGATAAAGGTTAATAATAGAAAAATTGATAGTGATAACAATAGTAGGATAAAATCTATGGTATCAGTATTGGTATTGTTGGTAATGTGACAATGATCATGATAATAATAAATCAACAATAATTGGAATAGCAGTTAAAATTCTTTTATTATTAATGATATAATTATCAATGATTAATTATTACAATGATATGAATGATTTTAACGGTAATGAGAATAGTAGTATTCAGAATAAAAAATATATAAAAATATTAAGATATTAAATAAATAAAGACTAAATTTCAATTTTAAATAGAAATCAGATAAAACTTTAAATTTATTTTTAACTAAAGATAATTTTGATATTAGTAATAGCATTTATTACCATATTTTCCTTAATAAGGTAATAAATGATTAGATAGATTTTTTTCTTAAAATAAAATAGGTCAAATTATTGAAAGCTGCTAAGATGCTGTGAATATTCTTAAAAGATTTTGTAGATACATGACACCAGACATTGACATTATATCCAGTTTGGTCACTAACTTCTAGCCCATATCCTTTTGTTCTCCACTTCCCTCTTTATTTATTTATATATTTCCATTCTTTTTTGCTTTTTTTCTTATGAGTGATAATCCATTGAAAGAATATTTTTATAATTTTTTCTCTCCATTATATGATGGCTATCTGAAGAAGTTAGTTGCTCATATGGAGCGACCAGCTTAGATAAATGCATAATAACCAAATGACAGTCTGTTGAGTTTTTCTTCCAATTATATGAATTAGCTTGGTATGAAATTTGTAAATTTATATATTAATCATCATACATTGAGCACTCCTGGAGATTTATAAGAATCCTCTTATATATTCGCAAATTGAATCATTCCCAACTCATCTTCTCAGGATATTATATATATACATATATATATATGAGTTTTCAAAAAATTTGAACAAAATAATCAACCTGTTAATCTGACAAGTTACTGAGCTTTTCTTGTGTCTTGCCAAACATTTCATGCATATTTAAAAATCACTCCACCTTTTTTCTATCACTTTTTTCGTTCTCTGAGAAAGCCAGATTACACTTTAAGTCCCTGAACTTTTTAAATAGTATCTTGTATGTGATTCTATGAATCTACTAAACTTTCCTTAGTCTGGCACACAGATGGCCTCAAATTATTTATGTTATTTGCTGTTCTTTAATGCTCACCCATCTAAATACTGAGCAGGGTTTTTTTTAACTTTATCAAAAAAAAAATCATTTCCTAACCAAAAACTCTTTTCTCAAAAGAACTTTATTTCCATAACTTTTACTTACAAATCTTACAAGTTTGTAACTTATTGTTATTTCTTCTTCTCCAACAAAAAAAAACTTGCTTCAAACTCAAAAAAAAATGATATTTAGAGAATTCACGTAATTTTTTTCATTGAGATTGAACTCTAAATAAGAGGTGATACCCAACAATTATTTATAAGCATAAAGACTTCTACTCTTTCAGCTGATATAAAAATGAAATTACATACACATTTTTGTACCTTTTTTATCATTGAAACTTTTTCTTTTACAACAATAAAAAAAAGTACTTCTGTGATCCAGCAGGAAGTGATGCTTTCAGTATGACTTAACTATAAGTCACTCCAAGTTCTTAAATATATATAGTTCTTTAGTTCTTGAATACATATTTTTAATCCTTAGAGTCAGGATTGTACTCATGTACACTTAAGTTTACAAATGCTTTAGACCAAAAATTGGGAACATGGAGCCTTCTAAACCATCAAATACAATCTTCTACAGCTTCGTCAAAAATACAATTAAAATTATAAATCTCTACTTTAGAAACAAATATACCAATATTTTCTCACAAAAAGCAATTTCAAAAAAGCCATTAAACAGCTAGTAAAGTTTTACATTTATTTAAGTAGTATAGTAAAAGTTGGTGACCGTAATCGAGGGCAACCAGAAGGCTCCCATTTCAATAGCTACTACACCAAAGTGTAAGGGAGGGTGCTACTCCTTTCCCTGGATTGCTCCACTTTACCCCTGAAACGTTCCTTATATTACTGAGTGTTAAGCAAGGTGGTATGAAATACCATTTTTAAAGTCTTTGGTATGACGCAACCTGGGATTGAACCCAGGTCTCCCAGATCATTGGCAAAATTTGAATGAAGTTATTAACTAAAAGTGTAAACTTTAGATTTTGTAGTAAACATGGTAAAAAATTATAGTGTGCTGCCTTATCAGTAGACAGTAAATTAAAATGTTGCTTTAAAATATGAAAAGGTTCTCCATCACTACACTAAACTGTAAGCTAATATTATCAAAATTTTAAAGCATCAAGATTTCTCACTAGAAAAACATTAACCCTCTCAAGTTTCAAGTTAAAATTATTAAAGATAAGAACTTTAAAATTTTATCATATAAAATTTAACTCGGATAAATTTGTAACATTAAAAAATAACAAAAAATTAATGAAACTAAATGAGACCAGATTATTACAAAAGATTTTTTAATAATTTTATCACAATAGATCATCAAGTCAAACAAAAAAGAATTAGATACATAATTCTATTATATATATTTGATAATTCCATTATATATATTTCATTACATTATAATTATATTTGATAATTCTATTATATATATTTGAAATCTCATCAAGCAATCCTTATAATTTTATTTTTCATTTGAAAGCTACTGGTTGTTGCAGATACCAATACAAAAAATAGTTATAATTTGTTAATTTTTGATAATAGCATCAGACTAAGTAATGAAAAAGTTCAGGGTCGAGTTTACAGTATTCCTGGTTTATAAGCAGTAATTTACTAGTATTCATAGTTTATAAGTCATAGTCTATAAGAGATAATTTACTAGTATTCATGGTCAATGGGATCTAGTTTACTAGTATTAACTAGTTTTCATAAACTACAAGGAATAATCAACCAATAAAAAAAAAGTAAAATAAACACAAAAAACAGCCACTTTTTAAAAACATTGCTAACATAAAAATAGTACAGTAATTTTGGTAATGATATTTTTAAAAAAAGTTTTCTTTAAATGTTAATACAGGTTTTGCTAATATAGCAATAAGAAGATGAACCTTTAACCTCTGAACAAACATAAATCAAAACCTCTCTTTCACTCTCTCTCTCTCTCTCTCTCTATGAATAAGTTTAGACACAGTGAAAGAAAGAGAAATGATACAGAAAAGCACTTTCTTACTAAGATGCTTTGTTTGAAACAAAAATAACAAAGATGATAATATCACAAAAAAACATTCAACGATACAAAAACAAAACTATACATAGTTAATAAGTACATACATATTATATGAATGGGACTTACTTTATATCTACGCAACAAGCACCAAACCCTGGCCAAGAATTTTTCAAATTTAGGATCATCTCGACAATTTAAACTGTAAAGTTGTTCCTGAAATAAATAAAAATAGAAAAGTGAATATGGTTCATAAAAAATCAATTACAAAATTTAATCCTTATATTTTCAATCATTAATGAGTATATATGATTCCTCAAAAAGTAATTCGTCAGCAAATATAAGCGATCTTTTCTTTTTGTCTTTATTGAGTTGACCCATGGCTTATGTAGTTTTGACCAGAACCTACTGGTTGATAGATCTCCTTTCAGAAACAATCACACCTTGGGAGGTGAGACATCAGCTTTCTAGTAAGACTGGACAGGCTTCAACAGAAGATTGCTACAAAACTACTAGTGAGTTATTGGTTAAAGAGAGTTACATTCACTCAATTCTTGATTTTCTAGCTTAATAAATCAGAAAAAGAAATATCTGTGATTTTCAAAGAGCATGCCATCAACAATTCTCCTTTTTTGAAAGGTCAAGAAGAGATAAATTAACAATCAACTTACCAACTTGTGAAAATGTGATGTGCTGATCTTTTGTCCATCATTGTTGTATCTCAAAACTGTTGCATCGTTATCTGTATGGACCTCAACTTGGGCTAACCGAGGAGCAGGTACACACATTACAATAGAATAACACATGACTTTGCGTTTGGTAGGAAGGTTTGTAGGAGTGGGTACCTCTGCAAAAATAAGAAGATAAACATTAATGAGAATGAAAATTGCAGAAATCAGAAAAGTATATTGGTATATGAGTGGAGCAGGGAGATAATAGTGTTTATGTATTGGGCTGATCAAAAAATTTTGTTATACAATGGCATTAGAAGCATTTAGTTTTGACTAACTTTATTAAAGATCACTTTTTATTATATTGCAATAAAAATGCATTTATAAAAAATTTTGACAAAACTCATGTATTATTATTATTATGATTGCTTATGGAAATAAATAAGCAATAATTCTGACATATACTTGTTTTTTTAAGGCAAAAATATGATTAATGTTAAATCTGTCAAAATTTCTGAGATGAGGAATTATGATTCATATTATATAGACATTTCTGATAACAAAAAAATACATTTTTATTCAATAGGAAAAGTTGCTTGAAACTATATAATTGCTTACAAATTATTAGTATTAAATAGGAATATTTGGTATCATATAACTGGGTACAAACTATTTGTATTAAGAATAGCTACTTAAGGTTATTATCCTTAGATACTTAAAAGCATATAATTGCTTGAAAAAAAAATTTCATTAGCAAGATTTGACATGCTATAAAACCATAAAACAACCTTAAAACCAATCAACACATCCAGTCATTGACAATAGTAACACAAACCAAAGTATGTAATACACACACATTTGATAAATGATGAAAGAGAAAAATACATTAATATAAACATTACCCTGGATGCCATATTCCTTCAACAATTCCCAATGTTTCTTGTGTAATTTCTGGACTATATCACACGACATGTTGTAAAGCTTGCCACAGATACCTTCCACTGAGGTCTTGGCTGCTTCTGTGAGGTGTGGTTGGCACTGACGTTTCAAATGGTCAAGACGTTCCTACACAATATAAACATTAACAGGTATAAGTATTTAAAAATAATCATGAGATTTATCTCATAATCTGATTTTGTTATTGGTGTAAAACTCATGTAGCGTGTCTTAGTCAGGAATAACCTAGTAGAGCGCATTCCTCTCCAGGTCTGATTTGAATTCAAAGTTTTCCTTCTCCTAGATTGGTTGCCATATTAAAGTTAAAGAACCCAGTTTGTCCTACTATTCAGCTATAGCTGTGGAGAGAATAGTTGGATTCATATCTTTCCTATGGGTATCAGCACTATATGAAATGCAAACAGCCTCGGCAAGGATTTGAACTTAGTAACCATTATGACACGAACAACTCCATACAAACAGTTATAATAAGTGTTTAAAAGCAGTTATAGTTAGAGAGTTAAAAAACTGAATCAATGGCAACCACATTTCAAAACTTAGTTCAAATGTTTCAATAGTGTAAAAAGATTTAGAGGGTTCAAAGAGAGGATATTCATTAACAACAAGTATATTTATTAGTGAACACAAATGATTTGCAACAATTTTTTTTATGAAACAAGGAAATGAGAAACCCAAAATATTTTCTATTGAATTAAAGTTGTTTTGTTAGTTTGTGTTTAAAGCTCCTGTTAGGAATTTAGTTGACGTAACTGATTACTTAGTTAATTCTTTCATAATAAGTTTCTTGTCATATAAATCTTCCAATTCAGAGAAATCAAGATCTTTACAATTGTTTAGCTCACAAGAAATCTATACATCACTAGAATTCTCAATTTGTTAGCAGATATGTATGTAACCTTAACCCAGCAAAAATGGTGCACCATAGGAAGATTTTCATTAGAGCCATACACTTAAAATGTTCTAACTTAAAGAATAAAGCAGTTTTCAATGCAATTTGTAACTGAATGATAATTTTCTGGGGTCTATGTTCACATAGAACTTCATTTTTTAATCATCTAGATTGTATTATTATTATCATTATTATTATTCCTTGAGAATTTTTCACATTAGTGTTAAGTTGATAGTCATCTTTCATTGAAGTTTAAGTGACAGTAAGTCTCCTCAAGTCTCCAGGATTCTTCTCAGTATTCTGGCCAATCTCAATAATGCAGTAGTTTAGATGGTCTCCACACTTCTTCTTATTTCCAAGTCCTCCAGTCTCTTTATTAATCCTTTGATGACTGCACCAAGAGCACCAATTGCAATTTGTATAAACATCACTTTCATGTTCCACATTTTTTGAATTCCCTAGCAAGGTCAAGGTATTCATCCTTCTTTTCACTTTCTTTGAATTTTACTCTATGGTCATCTGGAACAGCAAAGTCCATAATCTATTATTATTATTATTCTACTCCTAGTGAGTTTTTCATACCAGTTTTAACTGGTAGTTTTTCACTGAATTCTGAGTGACAGTAAGTCTCCAGGACATTTTTAAATATTCTGGCTGATTTTAACAGCACTGTGTACGGGATGATCCCCATTCTTCCTCAGAACTCCACTTCTCTCAGTCTCTTTTCCAGGCCTTTCCAATTTTGTTAGGT
The DNA here is from genome assembly GCA_963585895.1 of Sepioteuthis lessoniana. NCBI lineage: Eukaryota > Metazoa > Mollusca > Cephalopoda > Myopsida > Loliginidae > Sepioteuthis > Sepioteuthis lessoniana. The sequence goes on along the minus strand of CAUZXS010005472.1, from coordinate 37,275 downwards.
CTACATTCACACTGAATTAGAATCCTTTACTCTTTCCTAAATAGAAATATCGATATCATCATCAAAAAGAAACCCAAAAGATTCACAGGTATCTTGCATAATATCTACATTCTAGTCAGAATGAACATAAGAATATCTTTTAGTGTTGAATAGTTAGTTTCCATAACACTATAAATTAATCAACAATACAAATAAATAACAAAACTTCTTTAAAAACAACAATGAAAGATTTATTATAGTAGCAGGAGTAAACGAGTCAGGTTCTTTTTGGTGTTGCCGGATAGTATGTTAGTTCTTGAGTTTGTAGCTAGTAGCAGCGTGCTCTTCAGTGAAGATCTTCCATATGGAATGTCTGTAGGAGGGTACGGGAAAGAGGTTTTTCTTCGCTACTAGCTGGGTGCTCTCTCTGACTTATCGTGACTTCCTAAAAGGGCTAGAAAAAATAGTTCTAGAGAGGAAGAAGGAATCAATGCGCTCTGCTCCTGATTGGTCAGTGTGTGGCTGAATCGCTTGGCTGGGGCATTGGTTCGCAAGAGGAAATAGATCTGTGACTGCTACAATCTCAAGTAGTGAGGGGTGAGAGTTTACATGGTGTACTGTGACATCATAGTAGGTAATTTCAAACTCCAGTTGCACTACTTTGTTCACTTTTGGACTAATACCCTTGGGAAAAGTATGAAACCTTTTATTCCCCAGCTTTGGGTTAAATAATACCACTACTGTCCTTCTAGAAGGAAGGCTTTAGCATTAAATAACCCACAAAGGTTGATATGCCATTAAACAAAGAAATCAAACAATCAAGTAATGAGCAAGAGATTAGAAAAACTCTGAAGAAAGAGAAATAATTCACTTTGATGCAATATAAAAAAGTTAGCATAGTCAACAACTTTCTTGTGAGTTATGTCCCCTGAATTACAAAAATAAATTAACCCTTCGAACATTGAGCTTCTCACGACCACAGGCCTCATACCCAGGGCTCCTGACTTGAAAAATAGCAAAAATGTTGTCATCAGTAACTACTTAACTACTTAAATAACAGGTTATAATATTCTACAAACAATTTAAAACATGAAAAAAATAATAAAATTATATATAAAATTGCAACAGTTTATTGATAATAGAGATGTAAAAGTAAGGAATTCCCTGCTGAAATAATAACCCCCCAGGTTTATGTACTTCTAATTAGCAATACAAATATCAGTTATAAATTACATCATTTTTTTTAAATTACAAAACTTTTGAAAAATTACATAGTGATGCAAGTAAAAATCACAGTAATTACAGTTTTATAATTTTATTTTTTAAAACACATAACTTTTCTGTATTTCAAGAAAGTACTGAATGTTATTCTACAACTATAATACAAAATATAGATTACTATTATTATATATACTCTTAAATTACTATTGTTATATATACTCTTAAATTACTATTGTTATATATACTCTTAAATTACTATTGTTATATATACTCTTAAATTACTATTGTTATATATACTCTTAAATTACTATTGTTATATATACTCTTAAATTACTATTATTATATATACTCTTAAATTACTATTGTTATATATACTCTTAAATTACTATTATTATATATACTCTTAAATTACTATTATTATATATACTCTTAAATTACTATTGTTATATATACTCTTAAATTACTATTGTTATATATACTCTTAAATTACTATTATTATATATACTCTTAAATTACTATTGTTATATATACTCTTAAATTACTATTATTATATATACTCTTAAATTACTATTGTTATATATACTCTTAAATTACTATTGTTATATATACTCTTAAATTACTATTGTTATATATACTCTTAAATTACTATTGTTATATATACTCTTAAATTACTATTATTATATATACTCTTAAATTACTATTGTTATATATACTCTTAAATTACTATTGTTATATATACTCTTAAATTACTATTATTATATATACTCTTAAATTACTATTGTTATATATACTCTTAAATTACTATTGTTATATATACTCTTAAATTACTATTATTATATATACTCTTAAATTACTATTGTTATATATACTCTTAAATTACTATTGTTATATATACTCTTAAATTACTATTATTATATATACTCTTAAATTACTATTGTTATATATACTCTTAAATTACTATTGTTATATATACTCTTAAATTACTATTATTATATATACTCTTAAATTACTATTGTTATATATACTCTTAAATTACTATTATTATATATACTCTTAAATTACTATTGTTATATATACTCTTAAATTACTATTGTTATATATACTCTTAAATTACTATTATTATATATACTCTTAAATTACTATTGTTATATATACTCTTAAATTACTATTATTATATATACTCTTAAATTACTATTGTTATATATACTCTTAAATTACTATTGTTATATATACTCTTAAATATAAATTTCTATTATTAAATTTCTATTATTATTTAAATATTTTCTATTTCATAATGATGAAACTTAAATCTTCTGTATTGATCAGTACAAAAGTTCTTATAATAAAAGTTGAACAATTATATTTCAAAATGTAAAATAAACGTTGAAGAGTCAGAATAAGCACCTGCTTCTAGATTTACAAAAAAATATATTTACTAATTTCTCTGGATTATTAAAATAATAAACCCCAGAAATTCAGATTATTATGCAAAAACTTTTTAGAAAAGTTATTTTTATTTTATTCATTTCCATGCAAAAGTATTTATATTAAAAGTTGAACAATTATATTTCAAAATGAAAAATAGATATTGAAGAATCGGATTAAAAAAAGATATTTCCCAACTTCTCCAAATTTAGAAAAGTTATTTCTGTTCTATTGATTTCCATCCAAAAAAAAAAAAAAAAAGCAAAAAAGCAAAGCACAGACTGATTTCGGTTTCAAACTTTCTTTTGTATACAATTACCCCTCCTCCACCCAATAGAACTTGAGTGATGTTATATAAACATGAAGATCATGACAATATATTTGCATGTATATATATATATATATATATATATATATATGTTTATACTTTTGTTTCCATTATAGTTGTCACAAAACAATTTGTTCTTAATTTCTTTAATGTTAATGGAAACATCAAATGGTTTAGTTAAGACTAACATACTATGCAATATACACTCCTTTAAAACTTAATAAAATCAAAATAACTTTTTGACTTTTCACTTTTTAATGATCTTAATCTTGGCTGTTTAAAAAAAAGTAGTCAAAATAAAAAAAAATTACTCCTTGAAAATTACTTAGTTTCTAAGTAAATATAATGTAAATATAAAAATAAAATACCAAATTATGTGCTCAATTATTTAACTTTGCACATAATTTACTATTTTGTTTGTTAATTGTTCAATTTGATTTTCAGAGGTTAATAAATACAAAGTGAATGTCAAAATAAAATATCAGGACATCAAATGTAAAATGTTGAATTTTATTGATAATTTATTTCATTTTTACTTTCTAAGTGTATCTTATCCTTGCCCTTTGATCATCCACATTAACAATTTGATATAATGTAGAACATTTTGATGTTAGCAGGAGTGCAAAAACACACAGAAATTTGCATTTATTCATATAGATATATATTATTATAAAATATAAATTAATATCATTACATTATTGATTTTTTCAAACTTAATAACACAAGTAGTATTTTTGATTCAAAAATTATATGGTATCACTAATAAATATGTAGACCACTCGCAATTTTTATAGAAAGTTATCTTCTAAACTAAACAACAGAATTTTATTTCTTGAGAAACATTACACAATAAAAATGAATATTATTAATCAGGTATTATTTATGACCAAACATTGAAATGTTGAATGCTAATTTTCAAGGCAGGCAGGCCCTTCACACTTGAAAGATTGGCTCCCTCTATTTCTGATATAAATCAGAAATAATCCCTATCCTATGATTAACATATAAACTATAAATTTAAATAGTATTATCTCTTGAAAGATACTAATAAATATTATTTCAGGCCTTACTTTTACTATTTAAAATCAAATTTACAACTGAATGATAATTCTGTGGGTTGTTCATCATGCTAAACATGATTTTTTTTATTCATCTAAATTCTCAATAAAATAGAGATAATATTAAATATTTTTAATCTAAATCTTAAATTTTGAAAATTAAAAAAAAAACCTTGTCTTTTTTATCACACCTATCATTTTTCATACTCTTGCATGAAAAGTTTTCTGATGCTTCAATTTACTTATTTGATCTAACAAAGTAATCAGAAAAATATGGCATATCAAACTGATATATACTGAAGATATTGATAAGAAAATAACGAGTTATCACTTACTAGATAATCATCAAAGGTAGCAGTATGTGGCTTACGAAGCCAAGCAAACATGTCCTCCACATTCCATTTAACAACTTTTCTGCTGTCAGAAGTAGCATTTCTGAAAGACAAAAGCAACAATATTACTTGCTTATAACAAAGTATGAATATTCAATGACAATACTTTGTAATAAAGACTATAAAAGAAGAACCTACATTGAATGTATCAAATAGAAAATGTCCAATCAAAGTCTACTTAGCTAGTTGTTATCAACAGACATGGTATTTATTAACAATTTATAGTCACATGGTTTTTGTGGATGAGAGACTTGTGATTTCAGTTCAGCAAATGCACTTACTGGGATGCTTGGTGGTAAGGAAAATGTTTAGTTGAGTCTCCACTCTCCAAAGACCAATTGCATATAGTATAGCATATTAGTATATCTGTGATATACTAATACAAAACACAACAAAAGGAAAGACAACATAAACATAATTTACATACAAGAACATTTAACTTTTTATATATATAATATAGATAGCAATGGTATTAAAAAGAAAGAATACACAAATGTAACTCAAAAGCTAGCATATATTGTCCCATGAACAAGCAGTATATGTAAGGAGTACAAAAATGTAAAAAGCTTACTTGATTAGGGAAAGTAAAATAGCTACATGGCTTTACCATTCCTTAGCAGGGTCCAAGATACATCTCTCTTGTTCAAATAACAGTTACAAAATAAGTTGAAAATGGGTTTCTGAACTGTCATGTGACAACTCACAAAGCAATCAACAGATATGCCATTCTCTAAGGGAGATAATTATTTATTGTCTCTCTACATACTCTAACTAGCTGTTCTAATTGTGTGACTGTGCAAACATATAAACTGAAATTTGGTCTCCAATATGTGAAGCACTGACAATACTTTCATAGCAGAACAACCCAAATACAATTTTAGAAACTAACCAGAATAAAATGTTATAAACTTGGTATTTGATTTCTCTTGTTTTTTGTTTCTTTGAATCTAGATAATAGAAGATTCCTCTGAAATTTCAATGTTATTAGTAAATGTGTACAATTTATTTAGGACTTCCCTTCTTATATATGATATATATACAATCTAAAGTATCTTTTTAAACATTATACACAGGATGTTCCATGATGATGAGATATCTGCTTTGAAGATTAAAAATAAAATGTGTCTCACTATTATGGGACACCCAGTATTTTCAATGAATCTTTTTGATTAGAAGTGAAAACCTATTGTGATGTAATGTCATTAAGTACATTGAGCACGATCATGGGCTTTAACCCCAAAGTCAGACACCTTCAAAGGTCGTGACTGAGAGATCAAAGATTTTGAGTCCTGTTCAGAAGTTATCACCAGCAAAACACTCCTGCAATGTCACATGATATTATTTTGTGATTTTGATTATTTAATTGAATTTTATTTAAGAGTTATCAATAAATTCTATTTTTAAATTCAATTCTTAATTATAAAGATTGTACCTTGGCAACAATTTTTCTTTTCAGCAGGTTTTACTTAAAATGATAGACAATTTAAGTCTAATATACTTTTTTATAATCTCTTATTTTCATATTTAGTGGCTCAGTATAAAAGTGGACTTATATAAGAATCATCCAATGTTCATTATTATCATCTTCATCAAGATATGAAGACAGCACAGGTTCCTTTGATTCTCTTTTACCATCTGCCCCTATTGGTCATCACTCTTGAAAATTCTTCTAAATAGTATCTAGTGTCCACAAAGAGCTAATGTTATATACTCATCTACAGCATCACAACGACACAATAATTAAACAGACGCAAGGATAAAGACGCAGGAAGACTTCTTTAACAAAATATTTGTACCTCTCACTTTATTGCAAGGGTTCAAAAAAGTTGTGTGGGGTTTTACTGTGAGAGGGAGCTGGAGATCGAACATAACTGCAATATTTTGACCCCCAAACTTATGGCCGTCAATGTTGTGTCTTTCTCATTCTTCTGATGCTCAACCGGAGCCCTGGGGTCCACTCTGCTGGGTGCTGGCTTTCTTTAATGCATCTTATCAGCATCTTCTCTGGACCACAATTCATCAGGGCTTCTCAAGGGCCCCTTCGGCCGGGTGTGGCTTTCCTTACCACATCTCGTCTCCAACTCCATCCGATCTTCAACTCAACTGGCTCGTCAAACTCAACTGAGTTATATAATCATTCGACGCCCACTCAATCTTTGAAATCGAATGTTTAATCGTCATCAAGCGGAAATAACTGTCATGCAGTTCAGAGGTCCCTCTCTTCCGGTGCATCACTCTGTAGTGGCACAGTGGGACCTTCACCTTGTCCCATATTATCAGCCGAGCACACCTGCGCGATTTCTTTTGATTATTGACCATTGGGATGTGTCACTTCCGCTATCTTCGGAATGGCAGGTGTGATCGTCATTGAGCAGAAATAACTATCATGCAGTTCATAGGTCACTCTCTTCCGGTGCATCACTTTTTTTGCGGCACAGTGAGAATTTTTACCTTGTCTCATATTGTGAGCCAATACACTAATGAATATAAGTTTTTGCTGGTCAGCCGACAATGGGAATTCTTCCAAGCTGTAACCATGTCAGTACCACTGTATGGTTGCACCACTTGGACTTTAACAAAATACCTGGAGTAAAAGCTAAATAAGAACTACACAAGAATGTTGCATGCTGTTTTGAGCAAATCCTAGAATCAACATCCTACAAAACAGCAGCTGTATGGCCACTTACCTCCCATCTCAAAAACCATCCAAGTAGGATGAGCAAGACATACTGGGCACCTGTTGGAGAAGTAAGGACTAATGCATAAGCAAAGTTCTCCTATGGACTCCTACACATGAACATGCCAATATTAATAAATGTACAGATAAGTACTAAAAATCTATAATTGATTGATTCATTGATTTTAATGACATATCAATTCATCTTATTTTATGCCTAGAGGTTAGGGAATTGTGAACATTATATATTTATATTTACATTTTTTGTATAGTTTCCTTAATCTTTTGCCACAGTTATATGATATCAAGTATTCCTATCAAATATAAATAATTTGCAAACAGATCTATTTGACCCATAGATAGGACCTTAACAGGTGTTACCACTCCAGGTCAGAGTCAACTTGGGAGTAATAGCAGCTGGAGCCTCACCATCAGATGTAGTTTAGTTAGATATTCAGGACACCCTTTTCGAGGAATATGGGGGGGTTGACCCCTCTTCAGGAGAGAGGATACAGTCAGCAAATTCTAAGCCTCACTGTCAGGGTAGACTACAATTACAGGATATTTACCCAGCTGCCAAGAGGGTAGTAAAAACCTGTAGTATATACTGTTCCTCCCAATTATAAAAATGAAGACCTCAGTAAGATGCTATAAAAACCAACTAGAATTTAAAAGATAAGATAAAAATACTACTGAAAATAATTTTTAAGAAATCTTCAACTAAAAGATGAAAATAAATATAATATTCTATTAATACTACTATTCTATGCAGATAATCTAGCAATTCTAGCAAATAGACCTGCTCAAGCTGGATAGTCTGGAGCAGGCAGCAAGAGGTATTGGTCTCTACATGAACTCAGAGTTAATTTTAATCAAGATAGTGCCATTTCTTCATTATTTAGCAAGCCTCTAAAATTGGTTGATCCACTCATATACCTTATAAGCAATATCTCATCAACTGAAAGTGATGTCAACATACATATAGGAAAGTCATGGATTGCTATTGACAGGTTAACAACCATTTGGAAATCTGATTTCTCTGATAAAACATGAACTCTTCCTAACTGTAACCATGTCAGTGCTACTGTATAGTTGTACTACCAGGAGTCTGGAGAAAAAAACAAGATGGAAACTACACAAGGATGCTGCTTGCTGTTTTGAACAAATCCTTCAAGCAACACCATACAAAACATTAGCAGTAAGGCAAGTTACTTGTCATCTCACAAATCGTCCAAAACAATCAAGACATACTCAACACTGCTAATGAAGTAAGGATGCACTCATAAGCAAACACAATCATATTCTTCTATGGACACACAAAGTCATCTAGAAGACTTGCCAAGAGCAATGTCTAATTGCTATGGTCAAGGGGAGGTTGAAATGATTACGCAACTCGGAAATGAGTGATAAAAAATATATTGAAGGAAAATAGTACATACATAAACAATAGCTGGGAGATAACTCTCCTCAGATTAACACAATCATGAACCTTACATCCGTTCTTGGTAACGGCTTACCGAGACTGTGCAGAAGAGAGCTTAGCCGGTATGTGTCACATGAAGGCGAGTCCATCTGTAGGGGAGACACCCCAACACTAATAGGGATGGATGGCAAGAGAGACTTAATGGAATCTATGTTATCAGCACACCTTGATGATAATGATGATGTAAAAACAATAATAACAAACATGGTACACTAACAGATTGGAAATGGGATGAGTTATATGCCTGATTTAGACTTTTCCAATACCAACTGCTCTTGTGGTTTAATTGTTAAAGCAGTTGCAACAAGAAAACCAGGCTTCCTTGAGGCTTAAGGGAACACGAGTTCAAGTCTCACCAGGAGCTTATCCTTTATCATCATCTCCAAGACACACTGTTCTTTGCTGTTGTGGAAATAATGACCTGAGAGAGTTACAATAAAAAACAACTAATTTTAAAAGATAAAAGAAAATACTATCAATAATAACTGATAATGCTTCATGTAAACAATAAACGAATAAAATGTTATCCTTACTTTAATTCAATCATCTTTTTGGCTGCCTCACCATATTTAAATAACTGTCTTCTGACATCCCCATAATATTTGGGGTTGTCCAGTTTGATTGGGATGTCATTCATGATCTCTCGATACATTGACTGTGACACTTCTGAGACACAAGTGCTCGGTAACATCGGGTCATGTCCTTGGTCACACACTTTTCTTTCCATTAACCAACGATTGAAGGATTCGGTCGGGGCTTTAATTCCTAAATTGAAAAACAACAGAAAAGCACAATTATTAGTTACTGAGTAAATTCTCTGGTGGATATTTGCAATGTAAAAATAAAACATAAAGTCAATCATATTTTAATAGAAATAAATATTATGTGCAGTTTTATACATTTATGAAAAATCAATTATCATCAATGTTCAAGAATTTTGCAAAACAATATTTTTATGATTGATTGATTGATTTTAACATTATGTCAACCCATCTAGGGTCATTTTATACCAAAAAATCAGAGAATTACATTCATGTTTACATTTTTAGTGTAGTTGTTTCTTAAGAGGTTTGTTTTTTGTACATGGTTCTATTGAATAGGAATAATTTTTAAACAGATTTGTATGACCCATAGATGGGACCCTAATAGGTACTAACACTCCACACCAGAGTTAATGAAAATGTGGATAGCAAGATGGTGGCTAATATTCATTTACCCAATCCCTCCACTGCGAGCAGGATGTGATACAAGGTCAAATTTTAAATGGAGTATAACTGATTTGAATTCAGAGCTTTTCTTCTCCTAGACTAGTTGCCAATACCAAAGTTAAGGAACTCAGTCTGTGCTACTATTTTACCCATAGCTGATGGGAGAAGAGTTGTATCCATACCTCTCCCAAGGACATTAGTGCTATGCAAAATGTTCAGAGCTTCATCCAGGATTTGAACTCGGATTGTTGAGTCCATTTCCTACAATAACCATTATGCTACATGCATTGGATTAAAGTGGTAGCTAATAATGGTAGAATTAATGTTTCAAAGGGTTACAGAAAGTGTTACGTACACCAAAAGTAAATACAGTTAGGCATATACAGATTTTGGCAAACATAGAACTGAGAATATAAATTGTGTAGTTGAATATGACAAATTATGAAGTAATCTAATTGCAAGCTAACAAGAACAATGAACTACGATTTCCTGTATGTATCAATTAAAGACAATATTACATTAATAATTTCAGAAACTAAACAAAATATGAGAAAGTAATAATTAATAGAACTGAAACCATTTTGTATTCAAAACAATTATTACACCAAATAATAACACAGACTAAACATACAATTTAACAGGATAAATCAAAAGAGGTTATAAAGTGACTCATAATAAACTTGACTTTTTATTTTGAGACTGAATGGTTGCTCCAAAAGAAATATGCATTCTACTGTTAATGGAATTCAATATTATTGACAATCATGGTCTTCTTGGATTTTTCCAAAGTTTCTGATATATGTATTTGCCCAACCCTTCTGCCATGGTCAGGATTTGACACAAGATCATTTTTAAGCTGGTTTGAATTCAGTTTTTCTTTCTCCTAGACTAGTTGCCTTACAAAGGCCCTACTATTGTCAAATGAAGGAAAAAAGGAATTTGTTCCTTTCTGAAGAGTATTAGCATGAAATGAAAGACATTCAAGTTGCCAAATCCATTTCCTATAATATAATATAACACTAAACACATTTTAAGTTGTGAAAACACATAAATATTTGCCTCTTTTGGTTGTGTTTGAAACCTTTTTATGATTGTGTTTGATTCTTTACTCATCAGTAAAGAAAGAAATTATATGGGCTTTGTTTGGAACCACACACAGGTTGAAAAGACCCAATATTTTTATCTCAAAAATTTAGATTAAATAGTTACTAGAAAATTCACCTAACCTCAAAAGATGAGTTAAAAATGTCCAACTGCTCTTGTCCACAGGATAATAACATTCAAAATTTGATATGGGTGATTGATAAAGTCTTGGAGGAATTAAAATGCAAAAAAGGAAAATATATATATATATATATATATATATATATATATATATATATATTAATAATACAAATTATCCAGTTTGTATATTTATAAAGAAAGAGAGCTCAATATAGATCTAAGTTTTAATAGCATAAATACAGAATCAACAGTGCTTAGTGACTGTCAGTTTCATGCCTATGCGACAGTCAAACCAAGTGGTTCCCATATGCTGGGTGTTCCTTTATATATGTATTTTTAAATATTTTTTAAAATGAAATAGTCAGTCATCATTATCAATAATTTTAACTTGTATTAGCCTTTATAAGGATTATCAGCTCTTGCCTGATAGTGGATACAATGCAACACGTTCAAGTTGTTAAGATGGTATGAAGAATTATTCTCTTTCACTCAATGTGCCTTAGGAGGAAGACAGCAGTTTCATACATATGTGAGCATACAAGCCGCCACTCCTCAGGGGTCTGGATCTCTATACCATAAGCACAGTACACAATACTAAAAGCTTTTATAATCTACAGACATGTCTATAAAAAACTGGTTGAAACTGCAACAACCAAAGAAACTTTAACAAGTAAAAGAATTATATTCTATTTCCATTACAAACATACACACATCTTACCACTTTTTTGTATCTTCGTTCTTCTTTGGTTACACATCAATAATGTTGTTAATGTATAAGAATTGTCTTGAATTTCTTTCCCAGCAGACCTCAACACACATCATACTATAAGTCATTCTTTAACATACACACATCTTTCCTCTTTTTCATATCTTTATTCCTGTTTGGTTACACATCAATAAAGTTGTTAAGTTATAAGAATTGTTTTTTGGACTTCTTCTTGAATGGAACATAATATCTAAATTGCAAACATATTATGTCATTAGTAACCTAACTCTAACTTCTCATTACAATACAAATGGAATAGAATATAGATAGACTACTGCTGCTATACCATCATCAATAACCATTCAGTTTCAACTGGTTATACATCCTTAATACTTTCAGCTCAAACTCAAAGAACTACTTAAAAAATAACTGCAATGCTGACTCACTCTATCATAATGACAACTGATATACATAATATATCAACATTAACACCTCACTCACATATCTTCATCTTCCTAATCTTAATTACTCTATTACTAAAACAGTAGGTACAAAGATCTAATGTCCAAAAATTTATATGGCTCATTTTAAAATAACATTTAATGATGTCAAGTGCAAAAATCTGTTAATCAATATTGATAGAATATTGATTTGATGCTACTTTTTATTATGAGATCTTCTTTAAATGTAATATCTTAATCATGACACTCAACTGTATGTGGTATTGAATTTATCAGTAGATTTCCCAATGTTTTTGGATTGTTGTTTGTAAAACAATTTTTAAAAAAAAGATGTGAATCCAAGTCAAATCCAACCATCAAATTATAATGCCTGATTTCTAAACTATAAACAATTTCATTCAACATCAGGATGTAGAATATACTGTGTCCCCTACAGTAGAGTAAGACTCCCTGACTACAAAAAAGGTGTCTTGAGTATGACACTAAACGGCAGCCAGTGATGAGACTCCACTTCTGGAATTCTGGAAAGTGTGGAGTTCCATTACCATTACTCTCAGGTCAAACCTAACCTCGACTGGTCGTACCTGTTAGGATCTCATTGATCTGTTTAAGATTATATCTAAAGTGATTTTTAACCATATTTGCTTTAAAAACATTGATATTGCAACTAGGTATGAAGCATTTACTTATTTAAAATGATTGTGACAATGTATTTTTGTACTATATATAATTGGAGACCATAAGAGTTAAATTGACTTCAACATAAAATTATCATTGGAAATTAAACATATTAAATTTCCTTTCTTTTAATTCAATTTAAAACTAGTAAATGAAATGTTTTGGTTTTTTATTAATCATATTTTCTCATACCTATCATCTCACAGTCAATGGATTTTTAAATAGCCAACAAATTTTCAATGATACACACACTAATGCAATAGTACAAATATATATTAATACAATATATATCTATTTATGATGAAATCTATTAAAATTCATTTACTAGTTACATATTTCAATACATTGACCTACAGTAAAAAAAATACTGTTTTACTTATATCTAATGATCTATAACAGTGATCTCAAACACATAGCTTATAGACTATTTATCCATCACAGCTGAACCAATATTCTTAATATGAATGTTGGTCATTTAATCAAAAATTGATTTTTCTATTTTATTTTTATTCCCACATACTACCAAACATTTACTGTCATATACACATTCATTTTAATAAATAAAAAAAATGAAAACAAAAATAAAAAAGGGTCTCTCTAGTAGTATTTTTTTGATAGTATTGTTCTCTATACTTTTCATAAAACATCATTTCGTGCATCTTATTTCTGTTGAGTAGTTGAAACTAAAACAATTTGAACTCTGTATTGTTCTGACTTATTTATCAAACATCCTGATGCATGCCACTTCCTTTTATCACTTTCCTACAAATATTCCTAATTAATTAAAACTAATTTATAAAATCAACAACACTTAGACTTGCAAACAATTAGGAAATATCATCACAGTTTGGCTTCATCTGTGCCTAATAAAAACAGTGTGGGACAGGCAAGCAAAATTGCAACAGCTCCAGCTGAATTTCTGGTCAGGCTTTGTGGTATATCATTGCAGTTCCTTTTCCTGTACCTTTTGTCCTTGAGAGCAGTCCTGTGGATGTTTTCAAATGAGGAGATAACATCGTTGGCATCATAGTTTTCAGAGACTGCTTGAAAAATTCTTTGATGTCCATGGTCTACTACTCTGAACGACTTTTTGTGCCCCTCTGTCATGATGGCCAGCAAAGAGTATGATCCTGGGCAGATGATAGCTTCCCATTCTGAAAACATATCCTAGCCAGCATAGCTGAGACTTCAGTAACATAACCTCAATGCTAATGATATTCACCTTTTCAAGGACTTCAATATTGATAACAAAAGTCACTCCAGTGGATGTCAAGGATGGTACAGAGATAGCAATGATAGAACCATTCAAGGAGTTGTAGGTGGTGCAGATAAATAACCCACAACTCTGAGCCACATAGGAAGATGGCAAGGACAACAGTTCTATACTTGCTGATATTTTGCCCTTTTTCAGATGTCTGTTGTACGAGATGCATTTCTATAGTCTGCCAAATGCACCACTCACCTTCGCCAACCTATTGTTGACTTCCTCTTCCCAAGGTGCTGGCTGGTGGAGTACCTCTGTCTTCTTTAAACTGACTTCTAACCCAAAGAACTAGATAGCCTCTGTGAAGCAGTAAGTGATGCACTGCAAAGCTCTTTCCGTGTGGGCAACAAGGGCAGCATCATTGGTAAAGCTGATGTCTAGGATCAGTTCTTTCAGAGTCTTCATGTGGGTCTGTAATCATCAGAGATTAAACATGCTGCCATCAAGATGGTATCTGATGTAGACTCCGTCCCCATCATCAAGATCTTTTGTGGACTGTCTAAGCATTATGCTAAAGAAGATGATGTAGAGTGGTGTTGTCAGGAGGTAATCCTACTTCTCTCCGTTGGTGATCAAAAAGGGCTCTGAGAGGTTACTGTTGGATCTAACTTGGCAACACTGGTCTTCATGAAACTGAATGATCATGTTCAGGAACTTTGGGAGACAGCCAAGTCATTCTATGATCAGCCACAATCCTCTTCTGCTTACTGGGTTAAATGCTTTAGTCAGATCAATGAACATTACCTACAACTCTTGTTTTGCTCCAGGCACTTCTCTTGGAGCTGCCAGAAAACAAACATCAGGTCTGTGGTACTCCTGTTAGCTCAGAAGCTGCACTGACTCTCTGAAAGGTGTTCTTCAGTGATAGTGAATACCATTCTGTTAAACAGAATCCTTGCAAGGATTTTTCCTGTGATGAAGAGCAGAGTAATCTCACAGCAATTGCAGCAGTTAAATTGTTCCCCTTTGTTCTTGTACAGAGTAATGATGACAGCATTGTGGAGATCTTGTGGTAGTTTGTCTTGCTCCTAATAACAGATGAAGAGCTATATATATCATATACACAAGGACACATATATTCATCTATACTACTATGCTGAAAAAGAATGTGCCTCTGTTCCAGGGACTTGAGTTTTTGCACGGATATTGACTTCACCTAAAGCTCTCGATATGAAGCACACAAATGGTTTTTGTCCTCATAAATGCAGGGATGAACAAAGCCAGATCCATGTCTTTCAGATGACCAGTTCTATGATCAATGTTCAAGATTAAGCAGAGAAAAAAAAAGGTACTACGTATTTGTAAAAGATGGAAGAATAAAAAAGAAAACATTGTTTACAAAGAGACCCTAAGAAAAGATTCAGAATTTTTCTTTAGGCTCAAAACTTAGTTTGTTTTGTATTTACAAGAATTCTTCCAAGTTGTAGCCGTGTCATTACTACTGTATGATTACATCACTTGAACTGGAGAAAAAACAAGATGGAAACTACACAAGAATACAGCGTGCTGTTTTGAACAAATCCACAAAGCAGCCACCTACAAAACAACAGCTGTATGGCCACTTACCTCCCATCTCACAAATCATCCAAACAAGACATGGTGGGCACTGCTGGTGAAATAAGGATGAACTCGTGACATTCTGCTATGGACTTCTACACATGGAAACACCAGTGTTGGCCAACCAGCAAAGACTTACATTCATCAAGTCTGTTGAAACACTGGATGCCATCTAGAGGATTTGCTAAGAGAGATAACAGATAGGGACAGATAGCGAGAAAGAGTCAAGAGAACCCATGCTGTCAGCATGCCTTGATGATGATAAGTTCCTGTTTCCATAGAATCTTGTTAAGATATATATCAGAATTATTGCATTTAAAAAATTTGTCCCATCTTTTTTCACCATGCACTGCTAGTTTACTTACTGCAACAAAGTTAGCACTAGGTCGCAACTTTGTATGGTAAATTTCCTTAGGAAGAAGGTATTATGAAAGAGTGAAGTAGAATAAATTTGTTGATTTACCTACTCGTGTGCTACAAAGTTCTTGGTAATGCGCCCTCAGTTTGTTGACAAGCAGAGAACGCTGGTATTCAACTTCAGGCAGAACAGGAGGCAGTGGACACGGAGCTCGTTCATAAATGACCACATTGGAGCTGATGTCAAAGTTCCAAAACGGACTAATGTAGAAAATGACAAAATAATAGAGTTATAGGTGCACAAAGGGATTAAAGGTGATAATAAACCTTATCGTTGTGCTGATACATAAGTAGGTATATAGGGTTTCTACAAAAGAAATAGACAATTAAAAAAATTTGTTTTTTAAAAACTATTTAAGATATTGTTATCCATAATACACAGTTTTGTAAAGAAACACTTGAAGTTTATAACTACAAAGAAGCAGAAGATACCCCGCAACAACAATTACCGACGCCGACTACGCCGATGACATAGCAATACTGGCAAATACACCTGACCAAGCCGAAACACTTCTGCATAGTTTGGAACGAACAGCAGCAAGCATAGGCCTCCATGTTAATGCACATAAAACGGAATATATGTGCTATAACCAAACGGGGGACATCTCCACTCTAGAAGGAACCCCTCTTAAACTAGTAGACAAATTCACGTACCTAGGAAGCAGCGTCGAATCAACCGAAAAGGACATCGAAACGAGGTTAACGAAAGCATGGACAGCTATCAATAGGCTATCGACTATATGGAAATCAGACCTAACCGATAAAATGAAACGCAGTTTCTTCCAGGCAGCGGTCACATCGATACTGCTATATGGATGCACTACATGGACGCTAACAAAACGGCTGGAGAAGAAACTAGATGGCAATTACACAAGAATGCTGCGTGCAATCCTCAACAAGTCCTGGCGGCAACACCCAACAAGACACCAACTGTACGGCCACCTGCCCCCTATCACGAAAACTATTCAAGTTAGGCGAACCAGACATGCAGGACATTGCTGGAGAAGCAGAGATGAACTCATAAGAGATGTACTCTTATGGATCCCCACACACGGCCGCGCAAAAGCAGGACGACCAGCACGAACGTACATTCAGCAGCTATGTGAGGATACAGGTTGTTGTCCTGAAGACCTACCTAGGGCGATGAACGATAGGGAGGAGTGGCGAAAGAGGGTCAGGGATATCCGTGCTGCCAGCACGATATGATGATGATGATGATTGCTGTAAATCAAATTCTCTCTTTTTCCAAGGGTATTATCGCTATGTGAAATGCAAACAGCCTCATCCAGGGTTTTGAACTTGAGTAGCCAATCCATTCCCTACAGCAATAACTGTTATGCCATAAGCAACTTTAAGTAAATTAAGACTTTGCAATAACTTCAATTTAAACAGAATCATTTTCAGCAAAATTTTCCTAACATCTATAATTCCTGACCGGCTCTTCTTGTAGATTTTTGTAGGTAACTACCATTAACATACTTCCATTGTTTTTTTTGGATACTGATAGTCTCCCAGGACTTTTAACTTTAAACAAACATCCTAATGTTTGGTTTGGTTTCTTTGTTAATAGCATATCAACCTTTGTGGGTTATTTAATGCCAAAGGCATCCATGTAAAAGAACAATAGTAGTACTATAACTGGGGGAGAAAGGGGGGTTCATACCTTTTCCAAGAGTGTTAGTCCAAAAGGGAACATAATAGCACAACTTGAGTTCAAACCCACTCACTAAAATGTTGCAATCCAGCACATTAACCACTACACCACAGGAACTCCTCCATCCTGTTGCTTCAAATTTCTTCTATCAATGGATTGTCTAATTGGTGGTGACTTCCAAAAATGGATTGTCAAATGCCATTGCACATCAATAATGCAATTTGTTTTGCTTACTTTATTTGTCCAGACATTTAAAATTGAATAGATAAACTGGGTTTAAACTACAAATATCAGGTGAAGGGATTTTGCCTGACATTCAAAGCCCTCCCTCACTACCAGGAGATTTTTAAAGTTTTATATTGTTGACTGGCCCAGTCGGCCGGGGCTGCAAAATACACTGACTGCATCTCTGTAGAGGGGTAAAACCCCCAATGAATGTCCTGTATATGACACCAAACAATCTGATGGTAAGGCTCCAGTAATGCCGGAGCTTTGGGGAATGCGGAGTACCCTTTATTGCCATTGCTCCCAGGTCTACTCTGGCCTAGAGTGGTAGCACCTGATAAGATCCTATCAATGGGTCAAATAGAACTAAACAGTGTACTTATGCTAAACTGAATTGTTTGAAATAGAACTGTTTTTGACAATTAAACTGTGTAATTATGTTAAGCAGAACTGTTTACGGATTAAAATGGATTTGGCATTAAATAACCTACAATGGTTGATATGCCATAAAACCAAACCAAACCAAACCAAACTCCTCAAAGCAAACAAACCTTGTTGACCTAATCATATGTTTGTACTTTAATTTAAGGGCCACTGCAGCACTAGAATTCCACTAGTCAGTAACCCAAACCTGACCCTTGACCTTATAAGACTCGAGGTTATTTTCTGGACATTTTTTTGAAAAAGAAATGTCTGTCTAATAACCTATCAGTAATTCAAGCACAAAAAATATTAATTTTCAACAAATATAGTTTTTAGCACTTTGATGACAATGGAAAGCCTTGATAATAACCAACTAGTGTTTCTCTAGAAAACTGTGTATTGTTAGTGTCAATATCTTAAATGGTTTTTTCTTTTAATTTTTAAAACTGCCAAGTTGTTTTGTAGGCACACTGTATTAATAAATAAAATTGACAATGATATTTAAGTGCTTACATGTTCAAGGATTCTATTTTTCTTTTCTCCTTTTTATCTAATGTCTCATTTCTTCATTGATTTTTAACAATACAAAAATACCTGCCAATATTTAATAGTTTTCAGAATTAGTTTTACTTTTACTTATAGAAAATATCAAATATATTTTGCTATTAAACTTCCATTTTTCTTATTGTATCAATAAACTTTCTAACTGAATTAATAATAGCAATAATAGTCATATTTGTTATAGTTTTTAAGATATAGATTTTTCACATTAAGTACTTATAATTATAGAAAAAATATTGATTATAACAATTATGAATTTAAACTTAATAGAAGCAAAGAAAGGAATGATGATGAATCTAATGAATAATTAATTTTGAAAAGTTGCAACTTTAATCAAAACACTTAACAGTCCAATTTACAAGTAAATGGCAGGCAATCTTAACATCTTAATATCATAAATCTACAGTATAATTATTCTTAAGAACAAGGATCTTATTTAAAGAATAGAACAAAAATCAAAAGGTTTTAATAGTGACTTACCGGTAACTGAAAGATATTCGCTTCGAAGGACTAGCAACCAATTCTGAGCTGGCTCTCCTCTTTTCTCCAACATGTGGCTGCAAGGGGGGTGCATGCTGTGGGAGCCCTGTGTCTGTACTCACTGATCGCCCTAACTGTACTTGGCTGCCAGAGGAGAACATTCCACTAGAGGATGGATTACTTATCCCCAAAGGATCAGTCAAAGGATCCGGCTAGAAAAAAAAAAGTGTTATTTCATATCATCAAACACAGGTACCATCTTTTTTTTCTATCAAGAAAAGAGTTCTTCAAGGGTTACATCAAATTTTTTAATAGGAAACAAACATTCTAGAGCTGTGCAATTATTTCAAGGTAAATGTTTTGCTGAAAGCACACACAAAGTAATGGTTATTGTCATAGGACATAGACTTCAAATTACAGTGTATTAACACTGTGATTTGAATTTGAACAGCCAAATTTATTCCCTTACCCTAGGATAAAATATGAATCCAACTATTCTCCCTTCAACTAGAGGTAAATAGTAAGGCAGACTACACTCTTTAATCCTTGTATGGCAACCAGTCAAAGAGAAAAAAAAAAACTCTGAATTCAAACCAAACCTGGAGAGGGGGGGTCCTCATGGTGTAATGGTTAAAGCGATGGACAGCGGAATCGTAGTAAGTAAGTCCGTACTCCAGTCGCACTATTACGTTCACTTTCAGGCAAATACCCTTGGGAAAAGTATGAACCCCCTTATCCTCCCAGCTATGGGTTAAATAGTACTACTGTTCTTCTAGGAGAATAGCTTTGGCATTAAATAACCTACAAAGGTTGATATGCCATTAAACAAAGAAACCAAACCAAACCAACCTGGAGAGGGATGGGCTCTGCCAGGCTATTTCTACTCAAAACATGCCACATGAGTAGTGCCTCCACAACCAAACAAGGTTACCAGATAAGTCTCAATCAAAATATTTATTTAAATTAATTATTCAACTTTCCAAATTAATCAACATTTTTTGGTTCACTCATATTTGAAAAGAGTAATTTGAAATCAGTAAGAATAAACATATATCTCTACTGAACACCAAAGTTGGAAATGATTGAATATAAATAATCACTAAAATTTTGTAAAAGTTGTAATAATTGAGCAAGATGAAATACGTATCTACCCAACCCTTTTACCATGGGCAGGTTGTGATACAAGATCAATTTTTTTAAAGGGTAAAGTTGGTTTGAATTCAGAGTTTTCCTTCTCCAAGATTGGTTGCCTAACCAAGGCAAGATATCCCACTCTACCCTACTATATACACATAGAAAAAGATAAAGTGGATTCACTCACTTTCTAAATAAGCTTTCATAATTGTTGTAAATAAACAGTCAAAATCAAATATAAAATTAATAAATGTTTTTGTTTAGTATGAGCATTTTGAGGAAATCTAAAATATAAATGAATAAAAAAAAATGTTATTTTTTGGTACACTTGATATGTCAAAAATAACAATTATTGAAATTAGATTATATTTTAACAGAAAATAAAATTGCCAAATCCTGAAAGATGATGTCACTTTTGACTTGGGTAAACTATGAACACAGGATCTGACAACTGTTGATACACTGCTTATTTTAGAACCTGTACATGTAATTGATCTATATATAGGATTATTTGCTATAATCTAGCTCTATTACCAGTACATTTCACCTTGAAACACATAATTATAGCAATTTTATTTACCATTAGTGTATTTGAATATATTAATAAAATTATCATCAAAATAATGAAATCTAACTAAGTACATATACCTAAGCAAAACTTTCATAAAAGAACATTTACAAAATCATTTTTTTTATATATATGTCCTTTTGAATGCAATTTGTAAAACAAAAATTAAGCTTTTCTCTTTTTTAAAAAAGGAAAAAAATATTATCACTATGTCTTGATCATTAAGATCAGAATTTTATATCTAATAAAAAACTTGTTATATTTTGCAAATATAAAAAATACATTATAAAATCTATTCTACAGGATCAAAAATCACATTTAAACAATGATGCCAATGTAAAAGTTGATAATTTTATACAATGGTACTCTCCCTTTAACTAAAACTGACTTTGGTTATTCCTTAATTACAGTACATCATATTTTTTAAGTTAGTTAACTTAAATTTTGAATTATATTGTTTCAATAGAATTAATGATAGAGAAATTAATCCGACCTTGTATCACATTCCAATATTGTTTAGGGGTGGAGGGTAAACATAGTAAGTAAGAGGAAAAATAACATCAGTATAAAACTGAATAATACAAAATTTTCTGTTCCAAAACTCACCTGTCCAGAAAGTGGCATCTCCCATAGAGACTCATTAGTGATTTTATTAAAAAAGTACGGACGATTTTCCCGTTTGCTCCAAAACTTTCTCCATCCAGCCTGGAGCAGTTCAACAGGTAAGTCATGAACAGGGTCAGGTGACATGGGCTGGGGTGACATTGGAAATGCATGATTTTGGGGTGAGTGCAATGTGGCAGGCAATGAATTTTGATGGTTAAATGGTGGATGGTTGGTTGCAGGCGCAGCTGTTGTGGTAGGGGTTGGGGTAGTTGGCATAGTGGTAGTGGTGGTGGTGGTTGTTGTGGTGGCAGTGATAGTGGTGCTCTCACTACTACCACTGCTATTATTGTTATTGTTAAGGGAAATAGTAATAGGAGCTGGGGAGTTTGTGACAGTACTTGCAGCAGAAGGTGAAGATGAAGATGGCAATGGTCCATGATTAGTATTAGTGTTTGTGTCTTGCTCTGAGGCCGTCTCTGGTATTGACTCTAATCTGGTTGGTGATGATGATGAGGACATGGTAGTGGCAGATGTGATACTGGTAGTGGAGGCGGTAGTGGTTCCAGGCGTGGTGCTATTGTTAGATACTTTTTTGACTTTAGCCATCTCGATATTTTCGAAAGAATTCAAGTCCTCAGTCTGTTTGTTAGCTTCTGCCATACTGCATGCACCATTTGGGAATTTCTGAAAATTGAATTTAAAAATAAAAACAAGTGTTAAGAAATGTTAAAAATTTCAATAGTACAATTAATGAATAACTATATATATAAGATGAAAATCAGTAATGAGATAAATAGAAAAAAATTTTGCATTATTCATTTTTCAATTGTTCACAACTAGTTACAACCCTAAACCATCTGCAAGAGAAAAGTTTTTGTGAAACAAAGTCTTATAGAAAGTTCTAAAATAGTTTTTAAAAGAGTTGATATGCTGTAAGAGAAGTGAGGAAAAATGAATTGGTGAAATAGTATATCCATTTGTTGAATAAAAATTATTTCCTGTTATTCAAGTGTCTTCAAATGACCTTTATATATCTACTGTCCAGATACTTTGCATTGAGCTCTTCATTTAGGAGATCTATGTTAAGAATGGGCAAGGTGAATTTCAAATTAGTTGTGATTGCTTGAGAACCTGTAGCTTTAAGACTACATGCAACCTTCTAAAATATCAAGGGCAGCCTTTTCTTGGCCTTGTTGAAAGACCAATTAAAATTTCACACCTCAACTTTAAAACTTGATATCCCAATGTTTTTCTCAAAAAAAAAAGTAATCTCAAAATGTCATTAAAAGGTTAGTAAAGTTTCTCATTTCTTCTAAAGTCATACATACCAATTAAATTAGAACTAAGTTATTAACTAAAAGTTTAAACTTGAGATTTTGTTATAAACATATTAAAAATTTATTGAATATGATCATCTCTGGTAACACAACAACGAAAATTCTTTATTTGCAGTTTTGAATATGGTTTGTTCTTGGTGCTGCAAGACTCGTGGTGTTTAGGCTTGCTGGATGTTTGAGACGAAATGGCTTAGCGGGATGCTGGAAATGGCAGCGTGTCGTTGGACGTGTGAGGGAAGTATTCAAAGTCACAGTGTAGTTTTGTGTCGAGAGCGGAGTGGCGCTCGGATCGACATAGTAACTTTTTGTGGTGCTTGTGGAAGGCATGCTGAACGTATCTAATTCATATTCAACTGGGATTCCTTGGTCTAAAATATATTAGACGCAAAGAATCCATAAATTAGAAGGTTCCCTCGCTGTGCTGCTGCTAGGGTTAAAGCCACAGTGATATGTCCGCACTGGGTGGCTTGTTTAGCTATAAGGCATCGCTAAGCAGGGGCGACCAGAGACACGTCCATTCTGGTCGCCGTCTCAAGCCGAAGAGAGTGGTTTTGGCCGCTCACCCGTTTTGCTAGCCGGAAGTGAAGGTCCGGGCTGAATGGGATATGTCATCCTAATTGGGTGAAATTCAGTGTTGAATTAAATAGCGCGCCAAAACAAAATACGAGATTTTCCTCTTCTCTACAATATAAAAACGAAATGTCTTGATTAAATAATTCTTAGAAAGATTCTATATACAAAAACAAGAAGAAGATATAAGTACACAAAAAGCTTTAAACAAAAAAATCCTGATTAGTTTCTGGAAGCCTCTTTCTATACAATATTTCTTGTTCTTTATCTTTTAGAAATATGTAGTGCTTTTTTTTACAATTTACTAACAAACATCCAACATATAGTTAGTTGGCTATGTCTGTCACACCATTTATAAGATAAAAAAATTTTTATACTTCATATAAAAGTCTCTATCTCATTTGTGTTTAGCAAGAAAGCACCTATTTTTCCACCTGTTGACTTCTAGAGACAACAAATGACCTAAGTCTACACTGGACCCTAAAGTCAATATCCATACAAAAAATTCACACACACAGATGTACATAAACACAAATGCACAGATTTTGGCATAGCAGCATAGATTAAAAACAATTTCTATTGAAAATAAATAAGCATAATCTAATCACCATTAATCAACAAACATCTAGGAAAATTCTTCTTTTACTAAATTAAATTTTGTATTCATCTACTTGGCATGTTTATTGAAGTAATATTGACTCTTTCCTTCTTAGCTTTCATTTTGCATTCAATGTTTCTTCTTTGCTACTTCTGTGAACACTTTGTCCTCATACACACTGTAATATAGTGAAGTAATAAGTTAAAAGTTTCTATTTTTACATATTACTACTAGAAATAATCATATTGTTTAAAATTAGTAATAATATCTAGGTTAGGATTGAGATTTCAATATTTCCTATTTCTTACATTACACTCAGTTTTTTTTATCACTCTTACGTTAGCCCCCATACTAACTGATTCACTATACTATCATGTTATATAAACTAATCTGTGCTGTATTGTGAATAGTATTTTAGACTACTTACTGCATGCCTAGATACATACTATTTTATAATTTGTTTTCTACTATAGTTAATAAATTGACTTCCTAATTGATATCTTTTAACAGCAACACCTCATGGATGCATATACTTTATATGTCAGAAAGAGGTGTTTGTGACATTACAGTTGTTGTGGAAGGAAATGGACTAGACAACCCGCACTCAAATCTTTGATGAAGCTGTTAGCATTTCCCATCACACAAATACTCCTGGAAAAGGTATGATCCAACTATTCTCCCTTCAGCTATGGGTAAAACAGTAGTGCAGATGGGGCTCGTTAATCTTGTTATGGTAACTAGTTTAAGAAAAGGAAAACACTCTGAATTCAAACCAATCATACTCTACTTAAAAATTGACTTTGTGTCACATCATGCTTGTGACAGAGGGGTTGGGTAAATACTTAAATACATCATTATAATGTTGTTATATCACCATATACATTGAAAACCTTTTTAATCACTTAGAAGCAACTGATAAAGATGTTCTTTGTAATTGATGAAATATCTCAAGAAACTTAATTTATTCTAGTTCTTCTTTTACTTTAGCACTGAATCAATGATTCAAGATAATATAAAGATGATGATGAAAGCAGTAGAAGTAATAATTGACTTGAAGCAGCTGATGAGTTATTTCACCAAAATATCCCAGCTCCTTCCTAGGGGTTAACAATTCCCCAATTCCATCAGCCTATCTCTTAATTTTACTGCAGAACTCAGACACTTCTCAAGGTCTGTAAGACATTGGGAGTATAATGGGCCTTACCGTGCTATGCTAGCTCAGGACATGTTGCAAAAGGATTTAAATACAAAATTTTCCTTCTCCTAGATCAATTGTTCAACAAGACAAAAAAGATTCCAAATATGTGGGAAGGTAAAAGAGATGAGTTCATGTTTTTCTCAAGGTTAAACAATAGTGTATGTATTTGCCTAACTCCTCAACTACAAACAGGATACAACACAAGGTCAATTTTTAAGCCAAGTACAACTGGTTTGAATTCAGAGTTTTCCTTCTCCCAGACCGGTTGCCTTACTAAGACTAAAGAAATCAGTCTGCTCTACTATTTAGCCATAGCTGTGGGGAGAATAGATGGATTAATATCTTTTCCAAAAGCATTAGCACTAAGTGAAACACAAAGAGCTGCATGCAGGATTTGAACTTGAGTTCATTTCCTACCACAATAACCATAACACTAAGTCCATTCAATGGATTAATAATCATGTAGATTAAATCTAGTAGTAAGCTCATATTAGTAATAATAAAAGAGAAAATGAAATAAAAAACTTATCAAAGAGAAACCTGTCAGTTTTATAATAATAATAATAACAATAATAATACAACTGTGATATAAAAAAAAATGGTCTCATCAGTTCAGTGTAAAATGTATTTAAATTTAAATGCCAATCTCAAATCTTGAAAAATGAAAAAAAGTAAAAAGAATGATACAACTAAAAGTAAAATTGTTGACTGTAGTCAAGGGTGACCCGAAGGCTCCCTTTTCAATAGTTACAACACCAAGGTGTAGAGAAGGGCGCTACTCCATTCCCTGGATTGCTCCACTTTACCCTTAATGCGTACCTTATAATGCTGAGTGTTAAGCAAGGCAGCATCAAGTACCATTTTTTGAGTCTTTGATATGACTCAACCTGGGATTGAACCCCAGTCTCCAAGATCATTGACAAACACTCTAATCATTATGCCAATGGCCCGGTCCGACAATAGGTTTCATTTATTTTTTATTATTTTAGTATTTATCATTTTGGAGCTTTAGTGATGTTAAATAAAATTGTATTTACCAAAATAACCATCAGTTGTTCATTTTATCATTGTCATTATAAATTAAATAGCTGAGTGTATGAATTTTATATAAATATAATTTTAGTTTATACACACACAAGATCTATTGAGAACTTATTATATACACTATTAAACTTTGGGAAGTTACTAACTGAAATTCATAACATTCTAAGATATACAAGGGTCATTCAATAAATAAGGTGGATTTTGCTCAAAGAATTAACAATTAGAGGCACTGTTTACAGTTGCACATTTTTTTCAAGGAAATCAATAGTGATGGGTCAATTATGTCCCAGAACACTGTCAGTATCACCTTCTTCACTACTACACTACCTGATATTTTTTCTTTACCAGAGAATCAGTGTTTCCATTCCATAGACTGTCTTTTTGACTTGTGCTCATAGGAAAAAACCATGTTTAGTCTATTTACAAAATTTTTTTTTCACTCAAACACGCTTCTCCATACACATTACAAATTCTTCTGTAAATTTCACATTGTCAGCACTTCTCACCCTCTAAATATTTGATGACAGACCTCTGTTCAAGCCTGTTTGATTTTCCAACATTTTGAATAGCCTCAAAACAAATATATTTGCAAGACTAAAATAATTTTTGCTATAAACCAATTCCAAACAATGCAGAGTTTATATTTATGGAAAAAATTCTGAAAAAAATTTATTTTGTTTTTATCAAAAATATTCATCTTTTTTAACTGAATGACCCATTTCTATTGCAAATATCTTTATACACTTCTAGCGTAAATAGTAACCTGAAGAGGAATGGGCTCTACCAGACCTTTTTCATT